>JBAKBP010029173.1:0-25000 GCA_037953745.1 Lithodes maja
ATATATATATATATATATATATATATATATATATATATAATTACAGTATATACATATATAGTTTGTAAGGCCAGACTGCCTAGTAAGGACCTTGAGGTCTGTGTGGTCTGTGTATCTATGTAGCTCTATGTAGCTCTATGTAGCTCTCTCTCTCTCTCTCTCTCTCTCTCTCTCTCTCTCTCTCTCTCTCTCTCTCTCTCTCTCATAAACCCCCACCCCCCACCGCGAGAGTATAACGTAGAGTACCCGATATGAGGTTGTGGGGCAAGGAGAGGAAAATTAATTACTGAAACGGGAAGCGCAAAAACATCAGTGTAAATAGGAGAGAGAGAGAGAGAGAGAGAGAGAGAGAGAGAGAGAGAGAGAGAGAGAGAGAGAGCGTGAAAGTGTGTGTGTGTGTGTGTGTGTGTGTGTGTGTGTTACTCAGTTACTTGTTCGCCAAGGGGAATCCACGCAATGCGAGCTAAGCTCATTATTATCGCGCCTCCTTAACTGGGAATGTATTGCGTGAAATGCATGTTAAGTGTTTTATGTACTGTTGGAATGGCTGTGGATGTGTGTGTAGTCTGTATTTAGCCAATTGGCGACATCGGAAACGAAGGCTTAGGGTGGATCTGTTTGGTACCATTCTCACTGTAGACGGTACCGTCTCGCCCGAAGGCTTAGGTAGCCATCAGCTTAGGTGAACCATATGATACCCATCTCGCCTTGTACCATTTTTGCCAACCCCAGATGGGACGTCACAACGTCGTGTGTGTGTGTGTGTGTGTGTGTGTGGACGAGCGGTTGTGTGTTTATTGGTACAAATCTCTGGATATTTGTAGGTTTACAGGTACATGAGGTTTGGGGCGACAGTTAATCGGTACACACCTCTTTAAAATACGTTGAAATGGAGTGTTTTCGGTTTGGTTAGGTAAGTTAGGTTAGGTTAGGTTAGGTTAGGTTAGTGTAATTTAGGTTTAAAAATCGAAAAATGTACTCGTAAGCATAATAACAATAATAATCTTCTGGTTACTTATATAGCGCCCGTATCTCCTCCTTCGAGGATTCACAAGCGCTTGGCTTTCTTTAGTCTACCAGAGACCATTACCCATCCCCCTTGCTCATGGGAAGATGGTAACCGCCGGCTATGTCCCAGAAAAGCATGCACCAAATTGATATGTACCGATAAACACACAACCGCACGTATGTGTGTGTATGTGTGTGTATATGTGTGTGTTTTTTTTTTTTTTTTTTTTTTTTTTTTCTATATTCCAACTACTCCCTCTCGGGCATAGGCTGAGAGCCTGTACATTCCACCGCCCAACACGGTGAAGCCCGTGAGGTCTTGTTCCAGTCTGGGGAGTGAGACATGCGAAGCATCCATCATGGCTCGAAGCAGCTCCATCTCTGAAGCGGCCGGTTGCTTCGCTCAAGTGCTTCACCGTCTCACCCTCCAGACTCAGACCCTCACTCTCAGAACGCCACCTATTGAGCAGTGAACTCACTAGGCATTGTCCCCCTGTAACATATTTTGAATATGGGAATATTCATACAGTGTTATTTAATCGGGGAACAACGAGGGTATTTTTTGGGCATTTCGGTGGGCTTTGTGGTAATGCACTGATACTAGGTACAGCACAAATTCAATCCCAATAATATCTTCCCATTGACATATCGGGATTTGAACCCGGGTCCATTGGATTACCAATCCAGTGGCATGACCACTCCACCACACCTCCCCTAATATGTAGTATGTAATATGTAATATGTGTATGTGTATGTGTGTGTGTGTGTGATCGTGAGAGAGAGAGGGGGGGGGGTGCATATATTGTAATAATGCTTATGACAATGCGCTATACTGTATGTTGCATTATAACACAAAACTATTATTGCATATTATATAGTATGCTAAGATGCATATTATATAGTATGCTAAGATGCATATTATATAGTATGCTAAGATGCATATTATATAGTATGCTAAGATGCATATGAAAACGTACACAACTTTACGCACTATTTTAGTTCAATTCATTAGTAACTTTTTTGTTAATGTTCATATGTTTCTGCCCATTTGCCCTTATGATTTAGTTCTCAACATCCTGGTACGGTGGCGCTAATAAGTCATGTCTCAGCTGTCATTGTGTGTTTGGCTCGCTCTGGGCTGTATTTATGTCTGTCAGATGTTAAATAGGATGGGTAAGCTTAGAAACATGGTTGCATAATTATCTCACTCAAAAAGAGGAAAGCATGTGTAAATATTGCTGATACCAATTATTGATCAAAACGTAATTGGTGCCGAGACATCACTTATTAGGCCGACTGTACACATGCTTAATCTAGTATCTGTATTTCAGTTGAGCTCATTATCTGGTTATGAAACATGTATAGAAGACCATTGAGTCTATTGATGTTGAATTGCTTTCCCATCCTGGTACACTCGGATACCATAGTCTCTAGCCCACTCATAGGAATTCGTGGATCCATTATGTGTTTCTATTATTCAAATATAACTACTGTATGTGGCCTAAGTTGAGATAGTACTTGCTTTCCAATAAATAGCATACATAGTTGTGTAGTTGATGTATAGAAAAATATGTTCATATATTAATTTCAAGAAGTATGCTTTCGTAATTAGAAACAACAAAATGGAGTCCAGGAATATTTATGAGTGGGCTAGAGATTATTGTATCCGAGTGTACAAGATGGGTTTTATGAGTGGGCTAGAGACTATTGTATCCGAGTGTACAAGATGGGTTTTATGAGTGAGCTAGAGACTATTGTATCCGAGTGTACAAGATGGGTTTTATGAGTGAGCTAGAGACTATTGTATCCGAGTGTACAAGATGGGTTTTATGAGTGGGCTAGAGATTATTGTATCCGAGTGTACAAGATGGGTTTTATGAGTGGGCTAGAGACTATTGTATCCGAGTGTACAAGATGGGTTTTATGAGTGGGCTAGAGACTATTGTATCCGAGTGTACAAGATGGGTTTTTACCACCAATATGCCTTCAAAAAGGTAGTTTATTTATAAGTCTTTAAGGGGAGATTTCCACTTTAGGGACTTTTTTTCTGGACCCCTTTCTCTCTCTTGTTTGGCACCATTGCTTTTGCGATTTTAAGACCTATGCTCTATTATTTTGTCGGTTTAAAGAACTTTCGCCCCATTTCAGTTAATTTTAAGACCTTTCGTGCCATTTACTGTAGGTATGGATGTTTTCCTGGCGAGCGGTAGAGAGCTTGTAATTTAAGAGGAACCAGACACATTGCTACCGAAACATATAAAAATAATCTTAAAAGGGAGCTTAGGGAGTGTAATATTAAGCTTGATGGAGGTCTAGGAAACAAAATAAAAAACCTCCCCTTAAATACCTGTTAATGCTCATTATTATCTAGAGCGTAATTGTGTAAGTATATTTAAGTATATGTGCGTTGATATTTGTCCTTGTCTGCATTATTAACTTTATGTACACCTGACCTTGTAACTTTTTGTGTATTGCTCAATCGGTGTGTGCTTTTTAATTTGATACGCCAATTCGTGCGGATCAAGAACGTGCGAGGGTTACTTCCTGTCCGTGTATGCACTTAAGGGGGTAGTGCATTATTTTTATGTCTCTATCTATCAATATATATATATATATATATATATATATATATATATATATATATATATATATATATTATTTTTATTATTTTTCGAGTTTCCCGGCTAGACCTCCAAAAAAACAAGCCCTAGACCCCATATCAAGATACATGTGTACATTTCTCGGTAGAAAAATGTCCAGGCCGAAGAAAAATTACAGGCTCGCTCTTGTTTGCCAGGGAAAAATCGATACCTAAAGGGTACGAAAGGTCTTAATATAAACACAAAAATGAGGCGAAAGGTCTCAAAATCGCCAAACTAACGGAACGAACGTCATAAAATCTCAAAACTAATTGCTAAATGTGAAGGAGAAGGGGGACCAGAAAAGCGACTACGTCCCCCTTAATGCTTGCACAAGCACGGATGAGAGAGGCATTATGTCCGTGCATTAGCTGCAACAAGGACTAGGGATTCAAAGGGGTACATACGATCTCAATAAACCCTTTTCATAACACAGGTCCTTCTTAAGGGGAGGTGTTTAGTTTGGTCCCTAGATATCCTTCAAGCTTAAGATTACACCCCCTTGAGCCCCTTTGAAGATAAATTTGTACATTTTTCGGTAGAAAAATTTCCCGGCTGAAAGCCGGTTTCTCTTAAATTACAGGCTCGCATCGCTCGCCAGAATAAAATCGACACCTAAATGGCACGAAAGGTCTTAAAATTGACAGAAAAGGGTTGAAAGTTCTTAAAATCGTCAAAATAATGGGGCAAACGTCTTAAACTTAGAAAAACAATAGGGCTAAACATGAGTGAGAAAGGAGTCAAGAAAAAAATCCCTCAAGTGGAAATCTCCCCTTAAACTGCACAAAATCGTCTAATTTTAGCCAGAATCAGGGGTAAAAGGCGTCCTGGCGCTGAATGACCTATAAGTTTAGCCTAGATTTTTCAAACTTAATAAAATCGTTTAGTGATAGCTCGAATTGAATGAACAAGACATTGGGGTTACTGTTCTAAAATGTTTGAAGCCATGAAATAGCTGGCAGAGACTCAATGACTCCTTTTTATCTTTAATTGTGGCTCAAGTCGATGATTGTATGCAGTTCCCATATTCCCATATTCAAAATATGCTATAGGGGTGCAATGCCTGGTGAGTTATCTGCTCAACAGGTGGCGTTGTGTGTGTGTAAGTGTGAGAGTCCGAGTGTAGGGGGTGAGACTGTGAAGCGCGGGAACGAGGTGGCTTCAGAGATGGGGTCGTTTCGGGCCAGGAGTGAGCACTGTGCCTCATGTGAAGGCAAGATGGCAGGTGCTCGTTGTACTCTGCGTGCTTCACATGTCTCACTCCCTAGACTGGAACAAGACCTCACGGGCTTCACTGTTCATTGTAAAGCGGTGAATGTTAAGGCTCTCAGCCTATGCCCGAGAGGAAGTAAGTTGGAAAGAAAAAAAAAAAAAAAAAAAAAAAAAAAAAAAAAAAAAGTTCAAGAAGGAGCTACTGTATGTTAGTCAGAGGGTTTATCGAGATCGCATTGACCCATTGGAGTCTCCTAGAGGTAGATTACAAACTAAAGAAAAACAGTCTAATGGTAGCCAGAACAAGACGGAAATTACGTCACGTGATGAAAGGGTTACAAGAAAAACGAAAAATAAAAGGAATGAGGTAACTGTTCCGAAATGTCTGAAGGCATGACAAAGCAGACAGAGACTCACGGAGCATCACTAATTGCGTTATATACTGTATACTACGGGGCTTATATAGCTGGTTTAGCTCGCTCTCGAATAAGATTTCCACTTGAGGGATTAGTTTCTTAACCGCTTTCTCCCTCATGTTTAACTCCACTACTATTGAGATTTTAAGACGTTCGCCCCATTAGTTTGTCGATTTTAAGAACTGTCGCCCCATTTCTATCAATTTTTAGACATTTCGTACCATTTAGGCGTCGATTTATTCCTGGCGAGCGATAGCGAGCCTGTAATTTAAGAGGAAACGGCCTTCGGCCGGGACATTTTTCTACCGAAAAATGTACAAATTTATTTTGAAGGGGGTCAAGGGAGTGTAATTTTTAAGCTTGATGTAGGTCTAGGGTACAAACTAAATACCTCCCCTTAAATACACTGTGGTGGTGGGAGGAGGCGGGAGGGAGGAGTAGGAAAGAAAGGAGGAAGAGGAAAGGAGGAGAAAAGGAAAGGGAGGACAACAAGAAGACAATGAGGAAGAGGAGGAGAAGTAGGAGTAAGAAAAAGAGGAGATTGGAGGCGAGGAGGAGGAAAGGGAGGACAACAGAAGGCAATGAGGAAGAGGAGAAGGAGGAATAAGAGGAGATTGGGAGTAAAGGCGGTGTCACACGAGCGCAATTTTCGGCAATTTTCGGTGAGCAAGTTTTGTTCTCGTACTATTATGAGGCTCTTTCACACTGGCATCGGAAACTAGATCGAAGGTAGATTGTGTTAGGTAGTTTTAAGTATATTTGTTTATGGAACTTCAATTTTGAAGCTGCCAGACTAAAATTGATCGTAGAAATTGACGGAAAAACGCTTGTGGGACACCGCCTTAAGGGGGGTGACCTGTTTTTGTTCTGTCCTTTTCTATCTTTCTCTGGCTTGTATCCATTTGGCCCCATTCAGCCTACTGTTCTAAGACGTTTATCCCCATCCAGGTGTCAATTTTTTACTGGTGAGCGGTAGCGAGCCAGCAATTTTTTTATTTTTGTTTGACAGCAGGCTAAATTTGTACATTCTTCGATAGAAAAACGTCTCCGGTGAAGCCGGATTTCTTCATATAATGCTGGCTCGCTATCGCTCGCCAGGAAGAAATCGACACCTAGATGGGGATAAACGTCTTCATTTACCTCCATCCTGAAATAGTTGGCTGAATGGGGCCGAATGGATACAAGCCAGAGAAAGAGAGAAAAGGACATAAATAACAAAAAGCAGGTCACCCCCCTTAAGGAAAGGGAGGACATGGAACATGAGGAGGAACACGAAGATAAGGAGGAGGAGGAGGAGGAGAAGAAAGAAGGATTAGAAGAGGAAAAACAAAGGAGAATTGACGGGAGGATTTGGGAATAGAAGAAAATAAACAAACACGAATGAAGAGAATAAGAGACCGGACAAAGAAGAAAAACAGGACCATCACAGAAAACCCATGAACACTTTAACCCTTTGAAGCTCTGACGCGTTTTAGCAGTTTATTTTTGGCTATCATTAGACGATTTTATGCAGTTTAGGAAGTATCTCTGGGTATTAAAAGGGTAAATACTATCTCAATCAACCCTTTGACTTCCATATACCGTTACTAATCTGAATATTATCGTCTAATAGTAGCCAGAAACAGAACAGAAACTCGTATTGGAGCTTGAAAGGGTTAAGGGGGGATGGGCGAATTTATTTGCTCATATATTTAACTTTTTATTAAATTTATTAGTTTTCTCCGTAAACCTCCATCAAGCTTAACAAAAAAAACAAAAAAACAAGACCCTCCAAGATATATTTGTAAATTTTTCGATAGAAAAATGTCCCGCCTGTCCCGGCTGTAATTCATCTTAACCCTTTCATACGCATATGACGCTATTTTGAGCCTATTAGGGATACTTTAAAGCCTTTGTTACCATCAGGCGTATTTAGAAACCTTTAGTTTAGTTACTTCAACCTCTGAAGTTGTCTTTTAGTTAGCTGTGGGCAGAAAACTAATTTTGGAGAGATAATTATAAGAGTGAGAGAACTCTATTTCTTATTGCTAATCTGGGAACCTCTGCATCATAAATGCGTGAAAGGGTTAAATTACAGACTCGCTTTCGCTCGCAAGGAAAAAATAGACACCTAAATGACACAAAAACTCTTAATATTGACAAAGAAATAGGGCGAAAGGTCTTAAAATCGTCAAACTAATGGGCCGAATGTCTTAACATTTGAAAATAAATGGGGATGAACGTGAGGAAGAATGGGGACCAGAATAACGGCCCATCCCCCCTTAATGGACGAAATAAAATGAATAATTAAATTTCCTTTAACAATGGGAATGCTAATCCGTGTAGGCCTATTCGCTATACACAACACTCATTCCCACAGTATTCGTTCGGTGGGAAGGGAAATTTGCTTGAGGGGAGATGGTTGGTTTCTCTGCCCCCCCCCCCCCCCACCCCCTTTCTCCCTCATGTTTAGACTCATTAGTTTTCACATTTTAAGACGCGCGGCCCATCAGGTTGGCGTTTTTAAGACCTTTCACCCCATTTCTTTGGCAATACTAAGACCTTTCGTGCCATTTAGCTGTCATTTTTTTTCCTGGCGAGCGATAGCGAGCGTGTAGTTTAGGAAATGTTTCTACCGAAAAAGTGTACAAATCTAGGAGGAGGATCTTGGGGATGATTTAGTAAGTGTGATGGAGGTCTGGGGAGGAAACTAAAATAAATAATAAACACATCTATAAATCGATCAAAAAATACCCCCTTCCCCATTTAGAATACAATCGTGACCTCATCGATATCAATTTATACACAGAAAAATATCGAATTACGCCTTCCATTCATATGTTGAAACCTCCACTCAATAACTTAATTTAGTTTATGAAAGATCCTCCTCAAGGATCCTCAAGATTGTGAGTGAATTACACACACCAGAATTCCTCCACCTTCCTTATGAAGGACACATTAGGGTTAATAGAAGCGCATACACACACCATACACATACACACACCATACACATACACACACCATACACATACACACACGATCATTCCTCCACCTTCCTTATGAAGGACCCATTAGGGTTAATAGAAGCACGCACGCGCACACACACGCACGCACACAATGCAGAACTTCTGCTTATCAGAATTCATTTATCCCCAGAGCTACTACTCTTTGGAATTCACTTCCCTCGAATTGCTTTCCACAAACTTACAATCTGCAAATGTTTAAATCCAGTTGTTACAAACATTTTATGAATGGAGGATGCCTTTAGGCACATGGACCTTTTTGTTTTATCTGTGTTTTTCCTTCCTCCGTTCATTGTCTTTAAAAAAAAAAAAAAAAAAAAACAACACACACACACACACACAAACAAACAAACAAACAAACAAACAAACACACACCCACACACACACCATATCATTCCTCCACCCAACCTACACCTAACCTTTAAAATCCTAGCCCATCGTCCATTACAGAGAACAGCAAGACATAACCCTCTCCTCTGCTTGGTCTTGATACCTTTAATAATAATCCACCACGGAATTATCTCACGGTAGCCGAGGGGGGCAGATAATCGCTAACTTAATAATCGTTATAATTCTCAGCTTCCTTTGAGTCCTCGGTTTTATAGCGTCCTAAGGGGACCACCTCGCTCTTCCTCTTTAATTATCTCTCTCTTATCTTCATTGTATCCATTTGGTCCCATTCAGCCTACTACTTTAAGACGTTTATCCCCATCCAGGTGTCTTTTTTTTCCTGGCGAGCAATAGCGAGCCAGCATATTTTGGATGGAGAATTATACATAAGGCTAAATGTGTACATTATTCAATCTTTCTCCAAAGAATGTTGGCTCGCTATCTCTCGCCAGGAAGAAATAGACACTTGGATGGGGATAAACGTCTTAAAACAGTAGACTAAAAGTGGCCGAATGGATACAACCTAAAGAAAGATAAAAAGAAAGAGAGAAAGGCCACATTGTCCCCTTAATGCATGGCTGCTATACCGATAGTAAATAATATTATTGGTATATTGTCCACCTGACCAGTGTTGCCAATTTAGCTACTTCCCCGCTAGATCTAGAGAGATTTACTTCCATCTAGAGGCAAATTTATCTAGCGCCATAAATTCTAGCGATATTCTGGAGATTGAGCCATTTTAAAGCGATATTCTAGAGATTGTGGCATTGTTCTAGCATTATTTTGGAGTGGAGATTGAGACATTTATAAGCGATATTCTAGAGATTGTGGCATTGTTCTAGCATTATTTTGGAGTGGAGATTGAGATATTTATAAGCGATATTTTGGAGATTGAGACATTTATAAGCGATATTCTAGAGATTGTGGCATTGTTATAGCGATATTCTGGAGATTGAGCCATTTGAAAGCGATATTCAAAAGCCTGTGGCATTTTTGTCTAGCGGTTTTTTTGGCATATATTTACTATTTAGCGGACTGTATTTACTATTTAGCGGACTGTATTTACTATTTAGCGGACTGTATTTGTTAACCCTGCAAGGGGGCAGCACCAGTTTGCCCTCTGAAATGACAGCCCCAGAGGAAAGGGATCCTCAACGACCTCAACAACAGCGGATGGAGTGCAGGATTGCAACTATCAGAGGACAACAGCAACCAAGGAAGTTGGCCCTCTTAAAGAAAGGGAAGACAAACAAAATAGTTCCCCCTATACCAATCTCAACGTCCCCCCATACCTGTGTCTCCCCTAGGGTCCCCCAAGGGGTAGCTCTTAATCTGCCCACATTACCCTCTCCACCAAAAAGGAAAATGGTGACATCTCCCCAGGAACCAGACCTGGATTATGATGAGCATATGTTTATGCAACTTAGACATCAATCCCCTCCCTATTTCCCAATGCAGCTCTACCACGACCACCGCTGCAACAACACAGATAGGGGACAAGCACTATCTTTCCTATATCCTTCTTAATAAAGATTTCTTTTAACATATACGAGAAAATGCCTAAAAATACATAAATCACTAAATACATTTTCAATCGTTCCCATACACCATTACCTCATGCTATTTAATTTTTAATACATAAAAAATGTGTGCACCCCTATAACCATGTATACATTATATTTTTAAGATTGTTAATAACAGGAGCAATATTAAAAAACTATATTCCTCAACACCTTTTTACCTCGAGAATCTTTACCCGTGACTAATAATTAAATCGTAATATCACCTCACCGAACAAAGGTTCAGTAGGCAACAATCGAGGCTAATGAGCACACGATCTCACGATCTGTAATCTGTATGCAGCCATCCTTCAGATCTCGAGTGTAGTACTTCTGTATGGGGCAAGCCATTCTCCCCTTAAAAGTACCCGATGGAGGTGTGTCCCGAGGACCAGCGAGGATACCTGTAGGAGAGTGTATGTGTGTGTGTGTCTGGGACTAAGTGTGTCTTTGACTAAGTCGGACCTGGTTACAACGCCTGATCAGATATCTCTTGGGCTACGTCATCTATACTTCCAACCTAAAACTTAAGTGCTTCTCGTTGTATAAAGTGTTTTTTATTTAAATATTGCGAGTGATAAGATATGCAGTGTTCCATTTAACATTAATATCAAGAGATTGTCGATTCTCTCCAAATTTGCTATCACCCCTCGTATTGCGAGAACACTCCACACTCTATTTGCAGGGATTGATGTATGTATAATTCTGTGAATATATCTCTTATATTCTAGATCAGAGCTTTACATATATTCGTTCGGGATTTATATACAACGCCATACACGTAATTCTTGTGAACACCCATCGGATCTTAATATTGTGTTTTATTATTGGCTGGGTACGTAATTACAGGATAAGTATATACAGAGAGAGTTCTAAGTGTGTCTCGTAGAACTGCGTTAAAAGATTCCGCTTCCAAAACCTCACCATCCGTTTTGCCTTATTTATTATTGACTTAACTATTCCAGTCAATCCTTCACCACGCTTGAACCGCAGCGAGGCGATGTTCAGCCAAGCGTACTGGCTTATTTAATTATTCTTCATTAAATGAGATTATTCTTCAATGTTTTGACTCTTTGAGTTTATTAAGATATTTATCTTTTATTTTTATGAATTAACGTGCGAGTTATTCAGACCTCAGTTAATATCCTAATTTCCATAGTCAAATTTTATTATCAAAACTAGATGGTGTCATGGAAGCGGGTGGGGAGGACCCCATCATCTTCCTCAACGCAGGGAGCAACGACATTTGGAAATGCAGGACTGAGGAGTTGCACACCACGTACCAGGAAATGTTGGAGAGGATCAAGGAGAAGGGTGGGGTTCCTGTGGTCCTCCAGGGCTATTGGTGTAAATAGCCGGCTGGAGAAGTATTGCAAGGCAAATAATATTCCATTCCTGGATAACTGGACCCTCTTCTATGGTAAGGATGAACTGTATGCCCAGGATGGAGTACATCTCTCTCGACTAGGAGTTTCGACCTTAGCCAGCTCACTCGACAAGTTTGTTACGGGGTTTTGTTAATAAACCATAGGTGTGTAAGTAAAATAGAATCCCAGCCACATGAAATTGATAGTAATAACGAACATTCTGATAGCGTAGATTTTCCATCTAGGTCTAGTAGTTCAAACAGGTTAAAAATACATTAGTTAAAAACAATAGAAAAATAGTTGCAAATACAAGTAATAGTTTGAGGGTTTATTATACAAATTGTAGGAGTTTATGTAACAAAATGAACGAACTTAGAGCACTGGTTAGCAAAGAAAATACAGACATAATAGCGCTAACTGAAACATGGATTAATACAGAAACCAGGCATTTTTTAGCAGAGTTTGATATACCGGGATATAGTTTGTTTAAATATGACCGAACAAGTAGGAGGGGCGGTGGTAGAGCAGTGTTTGTCAGGAGTTCATTAAAAAGCTGTATTAAATCAGGTATTAGAGTAAATAATGAAAATGAAAGTGTTTGGGTAGAGGTTAACGAAGGTAGTGAGACCTTAGTTATTGGAGTTATGTATAGACCGCCAAATATGAGTAGAAATGACGGAACATCATTATGGGAGGACATTAATATAGCATCAAGGTTTAGCAACGTGTGCATTATGGGGGATTTTAATTTCCCTAATATAGATTGGCAGCAACAAATAGGCGACTCTGATTCAAAGGAGTTTATTGAGGTAGTACAAGATAGTTTGTTATCTCAATTCATAGATACGCCAACTAGGTGATAATATTCTCGATTTAGTTTTCAGTAACAATGAACATATGATAAATAGTGTAGAAATCGGGGACCACCTAGGAAATAGTGATCACAATTCTGTGTATTTTAATATACAATGGAAAGGTAATACCAGAGAGAATACAACATTAATACCTGACTTCAGAAAAGCCAATTATGGTGGGAAAAGAAGAGCTCTATTAGCGGACCCTATGGTCAAAAAATTAAGTCGATCCAGGTGTCCAAATGAGTGTATCCCTTCTCAGGCACCTGTCATCTTAAGTCAGGAAGAGACGTCAAACTTGGTAGATACATACAATAATTTGATCAAGTAAGTATTCAATGCGCAAAATAAATATATCCCCAAAAGAAAATTTAGATCAACACAGAACCAACCCAAATGGATGAATAATAGAATATTAGATCTGTGACGCATGTCGAGTATGAGCATGCTGTACAGAACGCCCAGTCAGGCCCCACTCTCGCTAGGATCGTCAGGGCAGGAACTTTGGCTGTAGTCTGTGTAGAGTTTCCTAACTCAGTTTATGTGAACCGTTGTACTATAAGTATTATAAATATGTATTTTGTTTTCATCTGAGTCAACGAGTTCTATTTTATATCATTAGTTATAAGTATTGTGTGTGGGACTTATATGTAATGATGAGAGGAGAGAGAGAGAGATATTACGTAACGGGGACCAGTGAGTGCGCCACGCGGGCAGATAGGCCTAATTCCCTCCTCCCTCCTCCCTTCCTCCCTCTCAGCGCGTGGGAAGTTCTTTGTCGATCCCAGATTGAGAGAGAATATGACGTCATGATTGCCAGTGGGCGGTCCTTAAGTAGTTTGAGATATGCCGCTAGAGGGCCGAGTATAAAAAGAGAGGTTCTTGCCACCATTTCTTCAGAACTCATCAGGCAAAGCGACTTCTCATATCCCTTGCAACTATCCATATTCTTCCGACTGATGTGAACTTTCTCTACTCTCTGAACAGCCTATCTTCTTCTCTTCTCGTCCCTGTTTAACCTCCATGACCCCTTTGGTGCAGATTTAGTCAGCCAAAGTATTATCGCTTGAGTTCTCACGAGATAAGTGCCTGTTAGATAGCCTATTTTTGGAAGGGTTAACTAGGATAGGATTGATTGATGTTTGTTGCACTCGTATATGCATTTCCCTGTGTGCGATTATTCATGTTCCTGTTTTCTGCTGGTTTAGGCAATGCTAGACTGGGATAGGGTTTCTGAGTTGTGATTTCCTATGAGTACTAGGTTGCGGTTGAACCAGTACAATTGCAACGGAGACGTGGAACGCCTAGGTGGTCTTTCTGACTGTGTACCGTGGGAGTTTAGCACTGTGTTGCGAGTGAGGGCTTTTGCCTGTGCCACCCAACACTGTGCTATCTCATTTGCTTGACTTTGAGAGGATCGCCAGGAGAGAACCAGATACTAGTGATCTGGATCTCTCAAGAGAGCATCCCGTCAATTACCGTAATTTGGCCGCACAGTCTTAAGGACCTCGCTAGGCTACGAGCCGCTTGCTCAGCCATTGTCTCTTAACCTTAGATATCCCAGCTAGACTTTGCTCGACCAGCAGATACAGCATAGTATTGAAGCTTCTCCTTATGTATATTATTGTTTAAGCACTATTGATTTCATGTGTGGCACGCTTAGCTACTTCAGAGATTAGTGGCCCGCGAGCACAATCTTAGTAGGCTATTGCCAGTGCATTGTCGGAGTACTTCTTCTTAATGTTTGCCATATCCTATTGCTTATTCTTATAATTCTTCTTATGTCAATTTAAAGCCTTTAATTACCAGTGAGTTATTCATTAAATTGCTGTTCAAAATCCGATACTTACTTCTTATGAGTATTCGAGAAGCATCTAACTTATCAGAAGATTCCTTGCTTGATGCTCGAGGACTATTGTTTAACGTAACGTAATAGTGCCGATCCGAAGTAGAGGGTGGAGGACTTCTTAAGTTCTTAGTTCAAGGGTGGATTACTTCGGCTTCGGCCAACACTATTCTTTAGTGTTGTAGTACTTTCTTCTTTGTTTGATTGTTGACCAGACTAGATAACTCCCGTCTAGTTATTAGTCTGTTGTGTGAAACGCTAGTACCGAGTTCTTGTATACCCCGTTATAGCAGATAGAACTCTGGAGGGTAGTGGCGTTTTTTGTTCGGCTGGCAGTACTCTGGGGTTGGGATCGTGTGTTTCCGTTGTGGCAGCGAGCCATACTCGAGTCCTGTGTAAGAGCCCTAGTGTACCCGAGTGCCCGGTCGTAACAAATGGCGACCTTGCTTAGGATTTTGTGAACAGTATAAATTTTTGCAGAATTGTACAACATTTGTTTGTTCGTACTTTAGCGTACATATTGAAGAATATTTTTTTTTGTAAGGCAATTAGGAGAGCATTTAAGAGACTCCAGTTAATTTAGTAATTAGTGCTTACATAAGGGAGTTTAACACTTTTGTCTCGAGAATTTTTTGTGAACTTCAGTATGTCGTGCCCTAGTACTGACGAGGAGCGAGAGATGCTAAGTGAGGAGGTGCCGTTAGTAACTAGTGAGGAGGATGCTAGACTTTTTGTGAGTAAACAGTACCATGTGACGGAGGAGAGGCTGACTGGGGTGAATGTTTATGGCTTGCACCTGATAGCCAAGGTTTTGGGTCTATCCAATGTAGGAGGGATGTCCAAGGGGGAGCTGATTTCCTGGGTGTTGCGTGGGCGACATGGGGTTTCGGAGGAGAGGGCGTTTGGGGGGGTTCCTCCCCAGATCCCCTCTCACTCGACTCCCACAGTGCCGTCCACTCAGTTGCCGGAGGTTAGCACTCTCCCACAGAGGGATGAGAATTGGAAGATTGGAGTGCCCTCGGGCGGTGCGTATGGTGGTTCCCCAGTTCTTGCCCCCCCTCCTTCAGTAGTGGCAGCTCCCTCTTCCGGCCTGTCTCCTGAGATGATATTTAAACTCGAGCTTGCTAAAATGGAGAATGAGGCTAGGAAGCAGGAGATGGAGAATGAGTCTAGGAGGCATGAGAAGGAGATGGAGGCTGAGTCTAGGAGGTATGCAATCGAGGCTGAGTCTAGGAAGTATGCGATTGAGGCTGAGTCTAGGAAGCAGGAGAATGAGACTAGGAGACAGGAGAATGAGACTAGGAGGCACGAGGATGAGACTAGGAGGCACGAGGCTGAGCTTAGATACGACTCCGAGAAATATTGTGCTCAGATAGACTTAGATAAGACTCGTGCAGAGTCGACAGGGATTCGGATGGGCCGTGAGGGCCAAGTAAGAGAACAGTCCTTGTCTCACTTAGTCAAATTGGTGCCGGCATTTAGTGAAACTGAAGTCACAGAATTTTTTAATCGTTTTGAGAAGAAGTGTAGGGAGCATAATTGGCCTGAAGAGAAGTGGGCAGCTCTGGTCTCCTCAAGACTTACGGGTAAGGGTCTGAAGGCTTATGATGCACTGCCTTTAGAGTCTTGCATTGACTACCCAGAATTGAAGAGAGCTGTCCTACGGGCATACGAGTTGCAACCAGAAACATATCGATTGAAGTTTCGGGGTGTTACAAAGACTAGGGAGGCGACCTTTCTTGAGCATGCCCGGGACTTAAAAGATGCACTTACAAACTGGACACGTTCTGAGAAAGCTGAGACGGCCGAACAGTTGACAGAGCTGTTTCTGCTCGAGCAGTTTTATAAGTGTACAGGTGCAGAAATGACTTTAACTATTAAAGAAAAGAATCCAAAAACTCTACAGGAGGCAGCTGAGATGGCTGACCTCCGGCTATCATTAATTCGTGGGTGCGGGTCTGCCCAGCGTAGTGAGGCAGGTAACAAGGGGCGTGACGCCCCACCCCCCCCGAGTTAGTAATATATCTTATGCAAACAAGTACAAGAGTTATGATACCAAGACTGACCACAAGACTAGCACCGTCCCATTTAAGAAGGGGCCGGGCCCTTCCCAGTACCAAGGGAAGCCCAAAGGGGAGTTAGAGTGTTATCAATGTCATAAAAAGGGGCACTTTGCAAGAGTCTGTCCTAGCAAACCACCTACAGCAGCTGTGTCTTTGGCCTGCAACATTGGTGTGTCTCTGAAGCCTTCTGAGTTTGCCCGGGGGCAGTTCGTCAGAGGCTGAGGCACAGCCAATGCAGAAGCACCTGGGAGGCTCGAACCCTGCTCAGGATGTTTTTTGCGACCATAGAGGACGGGGTTGCGTGATGTGGGCGGGGCGCAAGCATGGAGTAGAGGTCTTGCGTGATACAGGTGCTTCCCAGACTTTGATGAAAAACTTGACTGGCTTACCCTATAAATGCGGCTCGGGTGGTGGTGGTGCAGGGTATTAATGCAACTCGGTCATACCCGCTGGTGCGGTTGGAGTTGGAGGTGGATGGTGTGGCACGTGAATTGGATGTTGGATTGTGGAGAAACTGCCAGTGGAGGGCGTCGACCTTCTTCTCGGCAACGACTTTGCAATGCCCGCTTCTGAGGTTCTACCCTTAGTCGTTGCCGAGAGGCCGGCCGACGTGAGTAGGGAAGAGCGAGAGTGGGTCGAGCGGTGCCAGGCACAACCCATGGCGTGTGCTGTCACCCGAGCTCGGGCAGCTAAAGTGTCACAGCCTAGTCCTCCGTCTTCAGACCAGCAGAGGAACGATCAACAGGAGGAGGCTAAAGCTGGAGTTGGTTTTAAGAGTTTTGACTCGGCGGCTCTCCTGGGTGATTCAGTATTAGCACCATTACTTAGTTCTGGAGTAGCCCCTGGGCCTGTCATCGAGAGTGACGAGGCTGGGCATGACGAGTCTCCACGACAGCAACGTTATGAACATCGAGAGAGACAGAGGGAGCAGCTCAGTATCGGGGAGGGTCATGCATTGCTCCGGGAGCAGTTAGATCGCTTGGCACCCTCAGATATACGTCGGTTGCAGCTGGAGGACCCTGAGCTCCAAACGTGTGCTAATGGAGCTGTGGAGCTCGACGAGGACGGTGATGCACAGCCGGGAGATTTTTTTTATTTAGATGGCATCCTGTATCGGCGTTTTCAAGACCCTAACCGTAGCTGGAAGATGGGGTCCGGGGTAGTGGACCAGTTGATGGTGCCGCGGGAGTGCAGGGATAGCCTACTGAGTTTGGCGCATGACACACCGCTGGCAGGACATTTGGGGGTAAGAAAAACGGTGGCGGCTTTGGGGAAGTTGTTTTGGTGGCCGGGGATGAAGTCTCATGTGCAGTCCTGGATAAACTCATGTGATATTTGTCAACGGGTCGGGAAACCAAACCAAGTTATTCCTAAAGCTCCGTTGCACCCTATTCCTGTAATTGGGCCACCTTTTAGTAAGATTGTTGTTGACATGGTTGGTCCCCTCCCTCCCACAAAGGCTGGTAATAAATTTTTGTTAACCATCATGGATGTTGCCACTAGATACCCCGATGCATACCCCATGAAAAACGGCATGGCTAAGACGGTAGTCAGTAACTTGTTGTGGTACTTTTCAAGGTACGGGTACCCGGAGGAGATTCAGTCTGATCAGGGGTCCAATTTCACCTCCAATCTCTTTAAGCAAACAATGCAACAGCATGGAATACGGGCGGTGGTATCGTCAGCGTATCACCCTGAGAGCCAAGGGGTGCTTGAGCGGTGGCATGCCACCCTTAAAAGCATGCTCAGGTGTTATTGTGCTGATAACGGAAGAGATTGGGATCTTGGATTGCCGTATGTACTGTTTGCTGCTCGGGAAGTGCCTGGTGAGAGCCTGGGATTTAGTCCAAACGAGCTGATTTTTGGACACCGAGTCAGGGGCCCCCTTAATATGCTGCGGGAAATTTGGGAAGGAACTGTGCCGCCTTGTTCCTTGTTGAAGTATGTGTTTGAAAGCCGTGAGCGCATGCTTAAGAGTCTGGAGATGGCAGGTCGGAATTTAATAGGGTCACAAGCTTTAATGAAGGACAGGTATGATCGCAAAGTGAAGCTCCGGGAGTTCATTGTGGGACAGGAGGTGTTGATTTTGTTGCCTTTGGTGGGTAACCCCTTGTCGGCGAAGTATACTGGACCCTATAAAATTGTGGAGAAAATTTCGGACCTAGATTACCTTGTTGCCACTCCAGACAGGAGGAAGAAGAATCAGTTATGTCACGTGAACCTGATAAAAGAGTATGTGAGGCGCCCCTCTGAGCCTCTCACTGTCCCTGTGTTGGCTTGTTGCGGCCGTGGTGGAGAAGGAGAGGGGGACAGTCAAGCTTCAGAGGAGGATAGCTGGGATCACCATGTTTCAGCGGATCAGTGGGCGGGGAACTCGAGCCTAAGGGCTGACGAGGCTATAGCCCATTTGCCTGAGCCGCAATTTGAAGCTATCCGTCAGTTGCTCGGTTTATACCCCACTGTATTCGCTGAACATCCAGGCCTCACTACTCAGGCTATGCATGATGTTGACGTGGGGCACCATCTACCCTTTAAGTCAATCCCATACCGTGTGCCCCCCATAAAACTACCCGCTCTGAGGGATGAGTTGGAGTATATGCTCGGTAGAGGGTTGATAGAGAAAGGTACCGTTAAATGGACTTCCCCCGTAACACTGCAGCCTAAACCAGATGGCAAGGTACGCTTCTGTATTGATTTCCGTAGGCTAAACGGTTTGACTCCAACTAACCCATATCCTCTTCCTCGGGTTGATGATAGTGTTGATAAAATTGGTAATGCTCGGTTTTTGTCTAAAGTTGATTTAGTAAAAGGTTACTGGCAAGTACCTTTGTCCGAGCGCGCTAAAGAGGTATGTGGTTTTGTGGTGGACGGGAGTACTTACCGGTGTAATGTTATGCCCTACGGACTTAAGAATGCACCAGCAACGTTTCAGAACCTGATGAATGAAATTGTCAAGGACATTCCAAATTGCACCGTATACTTGGACGATGTAATCATTTATGATGACGACTTTGAGAGCCATTGTGAGCACCTGGAGACCTTGTTCCGGAAACTTAGTGAAGCAAGTCTGGTAGTAAATTTGGCAAAGTGTGACTTCGTAAAAGCCACTGTGCAGTACCTTGGGTTTGTAGTGGGAAGGGGACAGGTGTGCCCCCCTCAGAACAAGGTACAGGCTATCAATAAATTTCCGCACCCAACCACCAAGAAGCAGATCATGAGATTCTTGGGTATGATAGGCTACTACAGACGCTTTATAAAAGGTTACTCCACGGTGTTGGCACCTCTCACAGATTTGTTATCTAAAGACAAAAAGTTTTTGTGGGCGCCTGAGTGTGAAAAGGCTTTTAATTTAGTGAAGCATTTGCTGTGTACTCACCCGATACTCAGGGCCCCAGACTTTAACAGGCCTTTTCAGCTGGCAACAGATGCTAGTGGTGTAGGGGCTGGTGCCGTCTTGCTACAGACAGACAATGAAGGTGTGGAACACCCAGTAAGTTTCTTTTCTAAGAAGTTCAATGCTGCACAAAAGAACTATTCTACAATAGAAAAGGAATTACTGGCGATTGTGCTGTCACTCAGGCACTTCGAGGTGTATGTTCCAGCCTATGGCCCAGTCGTGGTTATCTACACTGATCATCACCCTTTGAGATTCCTAAATCAATTTCACAATCGCAATATGAAACTGACCCGGTGGTCATTGATGTTGCAGGAGTATAACCTGGACATCCGGCATATTGCGGGATGTGACAATGTGATTGCGGATTGTTTATCGAGGGTAGATGATCAGTCGTAGGCTATCACAGGTGTATGATCCCGAAGAGATTGACACACGGGTAGCCTCCTGCTTTGGTTTGAGTAGTATTTTGCGCTTGGTGCTTGTTGGCTCGCGGTTGTAGCCCAGCGTATTGGGTCGTAAAGCAGGATTGTTGAGCGTTTGGTATAGAAGAAAATAGGCTGCCCTTATAGTGCAGCCGGGAAAAAACATATTAAAATATAAAAAAATCATATAAAAACTCTTTCTTTTTGATATAGATAATTGTATAAGTTTGTCATAGCCTATAGTGTTTGAGTAGTCCACGAACTGTCAAACGGCTGAGCTGCTGTAAGCTCGCTCTGGGAGCATGATATTATGTCTTTTACTATTGTTGGGAGGAGTTATGAAATGTGAATTTTTTTTTTATAAGATGTGTTTTAGTGATAAACTCAGCGTTGTTTTAGTGCCATGCGGTCGCTGGGTGTGAGGGGTTTGATGGGGTTCTGTATATCAGATTTTAGCTCAGGGTTGAGCAAGTAAAATCTTGGGGGAGGTGTGACGCATGTCGAGTATGAGCATGCTGTACAGAACGCCCAGTCAGGCCCCACTCTCGCTAGGATCGTCAGGGCAGGAACTTTGGCTGTAGTCTGTGTAGAGTTTCCTAACTCAGTTTATGTGAACCGTTGTACTATAAGTATTATAAATATGTATTTTGTTTTCATCTGAGTCAACGAGTTCTATTTTATATCATTAGTTATAAGTATTGTGTGTGGGACTTATATGTAATGATGAGAGGAGAGAGAGAGAGATATTACGTAACGGGGACCAGTGAGTGCGCCACGCGGGCAGATAGGCCTAATTCCCTCCTCCCTCCTCCCTTCCTCCCTCTCAGCGCGTGGGAAGTTCTTTGTCGATCCCAGATTGAGAGAGAATATGACGTCATGATTGCCAGTGGGCGGTCCTTAAGTAGTTTGAGATATGCCGCTAGAGGGCCGAGTATAAAAAGAGAGGTTCTTGCCACCATTTCTTCAGAACTCATCAGGCAAAGCGACTTCTCATATCCCTTGCAACTATCCATATTCTTCCGACTGATGTGAACTTTCTCTACTCTCTGAACAGCCTATCTTCTTCTCTTCTCGTCCCTGTTTAACCTCCATGACCCCTTTGGTGCAGATTTAGTCAGCCAAAGTATTATCGCTTGAGTTCTCACGAGATAAGTGCCTGTTAGATAGCCTATTTTTGGAAGGGTTAACTAGGATAGGATTGATTGATGTTTGTTGCACTCGTATATGCATTTCCCTGTGTGCGATTATTCATGTTCCTGTTTTCTGCTGGTTTAGGCAATGCTAGACTGGGATAGGGTTTCTGAGTTGTGATTTCCTATGAGTACTAGGTTGCGGTTGAACCAGTACAATTGCAACGGAGACGTGGAACGCCTAGGTGGTCTTTCTGACTGTGTACCGTGGGAGTTTAGCACTGTGTTGCGAGTGAGGGCTTTTGCCTGTGCCACCCAACACTGTGCTATCTCATTTGCTTGACTTTGAGAGGATCGCCAGGAGAGAACCAGATACTAGTGATCTGGATCTCTCAAGAGAGCATCCCGTCAATTACCGTAATTTGGCCGCACAGTCTTAAGGACCTCGCTAGGCTACGAGCCGCTTGCTCAGCCATTGTCTCTTAACCTTAGATATCCCAGCTAGACTTTGCTCGACCAGCAGATACAGCATAGTATTGAAGCTTCTCCTTATGTATATTATTGTTTAAGCACTATTGATTTCATGTGTGGCACGCTTAGCTACTTCAGAGATTAGTGGCCCGCGAGCACAATCTTAGTAGGCTATTGCCAGTGCATTGTCGGAGTACTTCTTCTTAATGTTTGCCATATCCTATTGCTTATTCTTATAATTCTTCTTATGTCAATTTAAAGCCTTTAATTACCAGTGAGTTATTCATTAAATTGCTGTTCAAAATCCGATACTTACTTCTTATGAGTATTCGAGAAGCATCTAACTTATCAGAAGATTCCTTGCTTGATGCTCGAGGACTATTGTTTAACGTAACGTAATAGTGCCGATCCGAAGTAGAGGGTGGAGGACTTCTTAAGTTCTTAGTTCAAGGGTGGATTACTTCGGCTTCGGCCAACACTATTCTTTAGTGTTGTAGTACTTTCTTCTTTGTTTGATTGTTGACCAGACTAGATAACTCCCGTCTAGTTATTAGTCTGTTGTGTGAAACGCTAGTACCGAGTTCTTGTATACCCCGTTATAGCAGATAGAACTCTGGAGGGTAGTGGCGTTTTTTGTTCGGCTGGCAGTACTCTGGGGTTGGGATCGTGTGTTTCCGTTGTGGCAGCGAGCCATACTCGAGTCCTGTGTAAGAGCCCTAGTGTACCCGAGTGCCCGGTCGTAACAGATCTTCTAGGAAAAAAGAGAGGAATATATAGAAAAATTAAGAAAGGCGAAATTCACCTACTTGCTTACTATCAGAATCTATCACGACAGGTAAAAAAGGATATTAGGAAAGAAAAAAGAAATTATGAAATTAAGGTTGCCAATGACTCAAAAAATAATCCTAAAGCTTTTTACCAACTATATAAATCCAAGGTTAGAGATGTAATTGGTCCCCTTAAAACTTCGATAGGAGAAATGACAGAAAATTATTTAGAAATGTGCAGTACATTAAATAGTAAATTTCTTTCCGTTTTCACTAATGAAAATTTGGTACAGTTTCCAGAAGTCCGTAAGGTATATAGCGATTGTATAGAAAATAGGTTAAGTACGGTTACTATAAGTAGAAATGATGTGCTTAAGGAAATTGACAGACTGAAACCTCATAAATCGCCTGGTCCTGATGAGGTATATGCTAGAGTATTAAAAGAATGCAGAGATGAGTTAAGTTACCCATTAACATTTCTATTTAACAAGTCATTAGAAACAGGTATAGTTCCAGAAGCTTGAAAGCTTGCAAATGTAGTTCCGATCTTCAAAAAATTTGATAAATCAATAGCATCCAATTACCGTCCCATTAGTCTCACTTCAATCATAGGAAAGCTACTAGAGTCAATTATTGCTAGGAAAATGAGAAACCACTTAGAAACATTTAACTTAATCAATTCTTCTCAGCATGGATTCACTCAGGGACGGTCTTGCCTTACAAATTTGCTTAGTTTTTTCTCAGAGGTATATGAAGCAGTAGATAATGACAAGTCATAATTATGATATTATATATTTAGATTTCAGTAAAGCTTTCGACAGAGTCCCTCATGAGAGATTTATGAGAAAGGTTGAGGCACATGGAATAGGTGGGGCGTTGTTAGGATGGATTAGGTCATGGCTAATTGGTAGGAAGCAGAGAGTCAGCATAAATGGTACCAAGTCAGAATGGGGAGCAGTCAAAAGTGGTGTCCCCCAGGGATCTGTATTAGGTCCTCTGTTGTTTATTATATACATAAATGACCTTGATTTAGGTATAACTAGTAGGATAAGTAAATTTGCAGACGATACCAACATGGGGAGAAAAATTGATTCAGATAGAGATATAGAGTGCCTCCAAAGGGATCTAGATACATTACACGAATGGTCAGTAAATTGGCAGATGAAGTTTAACATTGACAAATGCAAGGTATTAAAGATAGGGAAGATGCATACAAATGTTATATATAAACTAGCTAATATGGAATTAGAAAACTCAGACTGTGAGAAAGATCTAGGTGTGTTTGTTAGCAATGATTTGAAGCCTAGAAAACAATGTATAAGCGTTCGAAACAAGGCAAACAGGATTCTCGGGTTCATATCTAGGAGTGTGAGTAACAGAACTGCTGATGTTATCTTAAAACTTTACTTGTCATTAGTGAGACCCCATATGGATTATGCTGTTCAATTTTGGTGTCCTTATTACAGAATGGACATAGATTCATTGGAGAGAGTACAACGTAGAATGACAAAAATTATCCACAATATTAGACATTTTCCGTATAAAGAAAGGTTGAAGAAATTAGGCTTACATTCGTTAGAGAGACGCAGAGTTAGAGGGGATATGATAGAGGTATTCAAGTGGGTTAGTGGGATTAATAAAGGGGGACATGAAAAATGTACTAAAGCTCAGTGATAGCAAAAGAACTCGTACAAATAGTTTCAAATTAGATAAATTTCGTTTCAGAAAAGATATAGGCAAATATTGGTTTGGTAACAGAGTTGTAGATGGGTGGAATAGGCTACCAAGTGATATGGTGGGATCAAGAACGATAGGGAGCTTTAAGATAAAATTAGATAGGCATATGGACGAGATGGGTTGGGTGTGAGGGGGATCTACCAGGTGTGGGCCAATCGGCGTTCAGCAGACCCCCGTAATCTTGTGATAATCCCTGACCGTTTTGGTGGGGGCAGTACTCAAGGTATTAGTGAGTTGGGCCTATAATTGGGGTTGGGTGTGACAGGGATCTGCCTTGTGTGGGCCGATCGGCTTTTTGCAGACTCCCATTTTCTTATGTTCTTATGTTCTTATTGTGAGTACGCATCGCAGTAAACTTGATCAACCTTGTCGGCTAATCCTCAGCGGTTGCCATTTACCTTCAGGATATTAATTATTTGTTGTTGAGACCAAACCTCTCTGTGTTATTTATGTTGTGATTCCATATTGATTCACTCCGTTGTTCTGTATACGTATTTTGATCCTAGTGTTCATCTTTAGTTCACTTATTATACAAAGTGAATTTATAAGTATTTTATACCAATTATTATGATCCATATTTCTTCAAGCTCGTTTCTATATTGATGAGACTTGATTCATGTCATATTTGTACCCTAGCTACATGAAAAATAAAACGGTGTGAACCGAAATTGTGTATTCTGTGACTTTGGTAGAGATTGATATCCTTATTGTATTATCCAA
>JBAKBP010029174.1:0-27497 GCA_037953745.1 Lithodes maja
GTAGTGATGATGGTGACATTTGTAGTGATGATGACATAGTTGTGATGATGAACATCATATATTAGGGGAGCCCACTGGAGTTCATTTACACTTTTGGGAACGAAAGGTTTGATGGTTTTAATCTGTTGCTACTAATAGGTGAATGAAAAAATCAATTTCTTAAGTGTAGCATTCCTGGGGTTTAGAGGGGCAGACCCCTAAACCCCCAAAAAATGAAGCCTTCATTTACACTTTGGAGAACAAGGCTGAAATGAACATGGATTAATACCATTATACTACCAGATTGAAATATGCAACTTAAAGGGAGATCTCCACTTGAGTGATTTTTTTCTTGACCCCTTTCTCCCTCATGTTTAGCCCCATTGCTTTTGATATTATAAAATGTTCGCCCCATTAATTAGCGATTTTAAGAACTTTCACCCCATATTAAGACCTTTCGTGACATTCAGGTGTCGATTTTATCCTGGCGAGCGATAGCGAGCCTGTAATTTAAGAGGAACCGGCCCATGGCCGGGACATTTTTCTACCGAAAAATGTACACATTTATCTTCAAAGGGACTCAAGGGGGTATCATTTTAAGCTTGATGGAGGTCTAGGGAACAAAGTAAATACCTCCCCTTAAGAAAACACAAATTCTGGGGTTCCATTTAAGAAGGGTTCTTGTGGAGGGTTCACGAGGGTTTCAATTACACTTTGGAGAACAAAATTGAAACTTATACTGGTGGATGCCCTTACATAACTTATCCTAAATACATAACTTAAGAAAAGATATTCCCTGGCATTTTTGCTTAAGAAGGGCCAGGAAGATTCTAAATAGGTCATGTTTACACTTTGGAAAATAATGATGAATTTCACATTGTTCATCCTTTTGTTATCACTAATTTGAAATATGCACCTTAAGAAAAAATATTTTGTGGGGTTTTCATTTAAGAAGGATCGAAAGGGGTCTCAATTACACTTTGGAGGACAAAGTAGAAAACCGTTGTGTCCAAAGTTCATTACTTAAATAAACATTTTCACTGGCATTTTTGCCCTTTTCGTAGGTACGGTGTGATGATTTGTAATCAGGGGCATTTTTTTCTGATGATCGGCACCACTTCAAAATGGCAAGCCCAGATGACGATATTGGTATGCTACATCACTTAGCTCGTATTATTTTATATTGATTCCCAAATTGATTATATTATTATATTATAATTCACATCAATTACCAATTTATTTTAATCATAACAAGTCTATAATGTTCGCTATTGTTCTTCCTTTTCAGCATGTGCCCAGCAGCCATTGCCCTCCAGATGTATGTCTTATACATGTTCTGCCCATTAAAGCAAAGATTCTACCCTGGTAGCCTTACAAATGGGCTGTAGTGACACATGCTGCCAAAGCTATGAAATCTAGAAAGAACTTCCAAACATCAAAGTACAAAGCAGTTATTGATACATTACCAAGTGACCCAGGAGAGGATGATGGTTACCACATACAATGTTACAAGAACTCTACTGCAATTCTACCTGTGTCTAGGCCTATTTATGACAAATTAGAACAAGAAATGAAGGTTTTGCGCTCTGTATCATCATCATCATCCGCAGCTGTTCGGCCTACTAGCAATGAATCTAGTAGTACCCACAGTGTGTTATTCATTTTTAGTTATGAGAAGTTAAAAGGTCAAGATTATTGTCAAGTTCGTTGGCGCTACCATTATAGTCAAAACTAGTGGAGTTGAGCTAATCGCTAAAGAAGCCCAGTTTCACCACAGTTGCCGATCCTTACACATACGCAAGACAGATATGGCACGAGAATTTGATCTATCACTAGTTTCTGAGGAACCTGTTATGGCTAAGTTCCCCCTTGACTGTATTTATTCATAATTATGTCAAAACCAACATCATTGATCACCAAAGATCCGAACGAATTTGAGAAAACTTAACAATATTTGGTGCATTTTAAGCCCACATAATTATGAATAAATGATTTATATTAAGGGGAAAAGATATGTGTTATTTATCAATATTAACCAGTGCAAGTTTAAACATCTATAGTTCACAGATAGATTTCAAGTCTACTCTGACATCCTCAAATTATCATTATACTACTTAAATCAGCAAACACTATGATCAGTATTTAACATTAAAAGGATATAAGGATACAAATAAAATAATTATTATATGGCAATGATAGTACATTATAAACTTTTAACAAATATACAGAAATATGTAAAAAGTAGTGGTTTCCTCAAATTCCTGGTTGTAATGAGAACTGAAAATAAAGTAATTAATACAAATGTAGATTTACAAATAAAAATATATTCAATGTATCAAATAAATCTGTAATGTATGTATCAAACTGGAGTAATTTTGTTTGAACACTTAAATTAAATAATCTAATTAATTAATTTCACTACCAACACCAAACACCTCCCAATTAAATTAATGAAAGCATTGTGATCCTACCTGGATTCGAACCTTGGATACCACATACAGATTTGTACACACCTAAACCATTAAACTACCAATACATGATATAGCATTTTTTGGGTCTTTTTATCCCTTCCCAACACATAATTTGAACTATAAACCATAAATTTATCCTTACATATACAATAATGAAGACTATAATTACCATAAACTATAATGTGTAGCTACCAAAGTTACCAAACTAAACCGTCGGACCGTACCATTCCAGTCTACCGTGCACGTCTTGCTAGTTTCAAATATTGTTGTAGAAGAATAATGTCTAATAGTGAAGGCATTACCTTAGATCATCATCCAGGAAACCAGAATACCATCCTCAAAGCCTCAAAGGCGGCCAAAGCTTTAAAAGGCCGCTAATGTTGGCTTTTGCCGACCTACAGACTACAGAACTTCCGTCTTCCTGTAAACACTAAACAGTGGGATACGTCACACAATATTTACGTAAGAAATTTAGCTGACAACGAGCCTAACAAATTACTACATCAATAACATCATAACATATTATATTTGTATGTGTTTAGTATATATATAATATTCTATCTTATTAAACATTTCAGTGACTTCTATCTAGTTTCTAGTATATAAAACTTGGTGAAAAAAGTGGGGGGGGGACAATCGATATGTTGTCCCCCCCTGAATGAAAGTGGGGGGGATATGTCCCCCCCCCCCCCGCAGATGACGCCCATGGTGGCAGTTGTAGTGATGATGGCAGTAGTAGTGATGATGGTGATTGTGATTGATGATGGTATTAGTAGTGATGATGGTAACCCATCGCAGAGTTGGGTATGCCGTTTTGATTTTGGGCAAAACGGCACGTCTACTTTATTAGTATTATTATTATCAACTCTGCGTAAGCAGAGTGGTATCGGCCCCCCGTATAGTGGGTACCACCAACAAAAATTCTGTCGTCGTCCGTCTGTCCCGAAACTCCTCCTAGACCGTTGGACGGATTTTCACCAAATTTCACACAAATATTTGTTGCGTGAATGCGAACGTCAGTCAAAAATATTTTTTGAATTTATACAAGTTATGATTTTAGGTCCAAAATATGGTTTTACCCCCCCCCCCCCCCCAGCAATGATGGCATTCTGACTAAGAACACATTCGTTCTGGGGGCGAAAACATCTCGCCCCGCATTTGCTAGGTTTAGTTAGTTTAGTTAGCATTAGAAGTGATGATAGTAATAGTGGGATTTATGGTGATAGTAGTGATGATGGTGATAATAGTAGTGATGATGGTTGTAGTTGTATTGATAATGATGACAGTAGTGATGATGATGACAGTAGTAGATATGATGGTGACAGTAGTAGATATGATGGTGACAGTACTACTGTAGTAGTAGTAATGATGGTCATAAAAGTAGTTATGGTGACAAGTAATGATGATAGTTGTAGTGATAATGATGACCGTAGTAATGATGGTAGTGACGATGGTGTGAGTATTAGTGATGATGGTGAAAGTTGTAGTGATGATGACAATAGTTGTGATGAAGATCATAGTAATGGTGATGATGGCAGTAGTAGTGATGATGGTGATAGGATACATGATGGTAATACTTGTGACAGTAGTAATGATGATGTTATAGTAGTAGTGATGTTAACAGTAGTAATGATGATTGTAAGATGGTGGTGATGATAGTTGTAGTATCAATGATGATAGTAGTGATTAAGATGGGAGTGACAATGGTGACAGTAGTAGTGATGATGAGAGTAGTAGTGATGATTGCAATTGTAGTGATTATCATAGAAATGGTGATGATGACAGTAGTCGTGATGATTGTGGCAGTTGTAGTGATGATGGCAGTAGCAGTGATGATTGTGATTGATGATGGTATTAGTAGTGATGATGGTAACCCATCGCAGAGTTGGGTATGCCGTTTTGATTTTGGGCAAAACGGCACGTCTACTTTATTATTATTATTGTGATTTTGTTCTTATCTATTCATGTTGTCTGACTGCTCCTTTCCTGTTTATTAATATTACACTACTGCAGTTTGTTTTTGGCTAAACAATAGGCGGATGGCTCCTGTCAGGCAATGTCAAGTTACGTGGACGTTGTATATGAAGTTAAAATTACATAAATATCTTTAATCATAATTCATGCATAATGATTTGCTACACTGTTGTTTATAGAACTATTTGTCATCAACATTACGCTATACATAGTGCAGTTGGTTTTGAATGCATGATTAAATTAATATAAAAGATGTAGGCTCTTCTAATGTAAAACTCACTCTTCCACAAGTAAATACAGTTTGCATAGTATTAAAATGTCTATTTTGAAAATCTGTAATCCATTCAATATTATCTTGACTACTAAAACATGATTCGAGCAACTGAGCTGACTATTTTTCAATTCGGCAAGGATAAACAAGGAAATAGATTGCATAACCCTCTTGTAACAATACTTAGCTACAATGAGTTAATGGTCAAGATTTCTGGAATACTCCTAATAAATAGAGTTATAGTCAAATCACATTCACTAACCAGTTAATTTAATAATGGTATTGCTGGCCGGTTGTACACATACGGTATAATATAAAGACTAATTTACCTGGTAATACTATAATGCTAGAGCTTTGTTTAACCTAACAGCTGCGACCTTCCATCCGGAATATGTTACTGGGCGAATCCGGCGTTCCTTCTGAAAAAAGAAAGTAACGCCCCAGTAGCGGTGAAATGGAAGTAATATGTGATTAGGTGGCATGTCTGCTTACCACCACCTCCTGCCCTCTCATTACATGTGTCGTAACCCCCCTCCCCTTCCCGATCCTCCCCTCCCTTTCTCCCTCCTGTTACGACCGGGACTCGTATAAAACAAGGGCTCTTAATCATTGGGCTAGAAAGGCACACAGCCACAACGGTAACACTAGATCCAACCCTCGAACTTATAATGCCGGCGCACAAAAACACCTATACCCTCCAGAGTTAAATCTGCGATAACGGGGTATCCTATAACTCGTTATAAATGCACTACTACTACAGGCTGATGATCTCTGATACAGCCTGATCACAACAACATACAATTACGTTAATAATGTATACAAGGAAAAAGATAGAAAGCTTAATTAAATCACTGCAATGATTTAATGCAAACTAGAAGAAGGTATATTTAACGTTACTCTAAGCAATAACACATTGTCACTCCTATATTAAAGAAAGTGAACGAAAGTCCCAAAGCACCGAGCAGGAATTTTCTGAAGAAAGGCTGATGCTGGGGTAAGATGATCGTATCAGATTTTGAACTGTAGTATAATGCAGGAACAGGATATGACAATTGTAAGGACATATAGGGTTAACTGGCACGGGAATAATAATAACTGCGCAATAGTAGGAACTCCAACAGCAAAAAAGTACTTCCTCATCAACGAAACAGCCTACTAGGGTTGTGCAACTCAACAACAACCTAGACTAATAAATGCTGTGAATAATAATGCATACATAACATAAAGAGTTTATAATCTAAATCTGGTTGTCTGCTAGGCGAATAAAGTCTAGTTGGGATGTAGTAGGCTAGGAAACAATGGCTGAGCAAGCGGCTCGTAGCCTAGCGAAGTCCTTAACCTAACAAGTGCGCATGGGGGTAATTGGAAACGTCCCCCTGTGCTGACGTATTTGAGGTGTTTCCGTCACTAAAATATTCATTGTGCCATTAATAGCATTAATACTTATCCATATGCACCTATTATGGGTTGATTATAAAGGTATTAACCTGAAACAACAATAAAACGAGTGAAAACACCGTTTGGATGGTCAAAATCGGAGATATAGCCCGCGAGTTGTATAATGTATGGGTGAGGCAAGCTGCTTTCCCGCCAATTTCCCCCAAGGCCACTGAGACACAGTCGATCGATACTCTCTCTCTCTCTCTTGCATTCGCTTGCTATCAGTGATGACCACACCCTCCAACCGGATTTCTAATGTTAGCACGAAAATATACCTCAGAATAAGGGAATAACAGGGAAAATAGGTGATAACTGAAGGAGAGGAGGAAAGTGGGGAAGGAGGGGAGGTAGAGGACTGAGATTTTGCATGGCCCAGGGGCCAAAAAAAAAAAATAAATAAATAAATAAAATATTTTTTTTTTTCGATGTCAAAAGTTGATTTTTTTTTTCACTCACTCTTAAGAGTCTCCCCGCAGTTCCCGGGTTAAGGCTGTGCGGCCAAACTACGTTAATTGACGGGGTGCTCTCTTGAGAGATCCAGATCGCCAGTATCTGGTTCTCTCCTGGCGACCCTCTCAAAGTCAAACAAACGAGTTAGCAAAGTGTTGGGTGGCAGAGGCAATAGCCCTCACTCGCAACACAAGGCTAAACTCACAAGGTACACAGTCAGAAAGACAACCTAGGCTTCCCACGTAACCGTTGCGATTGTACAGGTTCAACAACACCTAGTTCACATCGGAAATCGCAACACCAGTAGCCTTATCTCAGTCTAGCATTAAATCCCCCAGCAGACCACCAAGATACAGGAAGGGAGACACCGTGAGTGTGTCGAACCTCTACAGATAAAAATGGTAACCCTTCCAAAATGCCTAACTAAACATGTGTTATCTGAGAGCTTCAGCATATAATACGATGGCCGATATATGAAATCGTGCAGAACCAAAGGGAAGTTATGATATTAAATAGAGTAGAAAAATGAGAGGTAAGAAGTTACCCCTAGGATCACACACAAAGGCATGGTGGTCAGCCAATCACAGGACGCTACGTCACCAGGCAGCAGGGCTGCAGAAGGCGCCAGGAACCACCAGCCAATCAAGAGGCGTGGGACTGCACGTGCGCGAGCCTACAAAGCGAGGGGGGAGGCAGCACATGTATACGCACGCAGACACTACCACCCCACTGCCTATATTATTCTCTCTCCTTAACTATATACAATGCATCCTATGTTCAACTCATGATATAAAATGCTTCCCGTTGTCAGACGAAAATAAAGACTACCACGGGACTGTCTGTAACAACACAAACACTATGAAAGAAAGAACAACATTGTAGATAGACTGTAGCCAAATACACTGCCCTGGCGAGTGCTAGTGAGTGGTTAAGCGAGTGGCTGAGCCCACATGGCATTCTGCAAAGCTGTAGGAATCACACCCCCCCCCAAGATATTAGACGCTCAACCATGAGCTCTATATCTGACAAGCAGAACGCCGATAAGACTCGCCACCCCTAATCACTTCGCAACAAAGAAGGCAAAGCTCAGTTATCATCGACAACAAAAATTACAACCCCTCGCAACACAATAGCTTAATTAATTCATACTGCTATGCTCCTAGAGCGAGCTTCTACTAGCCCAGCCTTCTGAGAGAAGCGCAGGTTCGACTCAGAACTTTAGCTATAACATACTTAAAAAATTTAACTATTAAAGAAAAGAGTTTTTATAGAATTTTAATTTTTAATATTTTGGGGCGGCTGCACTTACAGGGGCAAGCCAATTTTACTCCACTCTCAACACACACTGACTGAACGGCGAGGGTTCTCCGGCAAACAAACCCTCCCGTGACAAACAATCAGCCAAAACATTATCAGTGCCCTTAGCATGCCACACATCCAACTTGTGTCCCAGCAGCAAAACAACACCTGGCACTGATAAACTGCCCAGTTCATCACAAGACTGGCATTTCTCTTCGCTCTTTCCGGCAACGAGGCCTGCCAAAAGCCTTTCACTAGTTCTACCTTCGTGATAGGCGATGCAGCCCCGAGGCGGTCTATGGTGTCGTCAACTCTCGATAAGGTATAGGCGTCTGTCAGGGATAATGCACACACACTCTCGCAATCAACACACTCACTGATCTTGCCACTTAACACAGGTTGCAAAGTTACAGGCAACGACCACTCACAACATTCCTTATCCCTCAGACCCTTGGGCAATGGATAGGTGTCTGTCAGGGATAATGCACACACACTGATCTTGCCACTCAACTCAGGTTGCAAACTCACTGGCAACGACCACTCACAATATCCTTTATCCTTCAGACCCTTTTTCCACATGTCGTCTAGCTCTGTTTTCACCACAGGCTTTTTAGCAGGATTTATACGGTAGGGAATTAAACTGAGCCTTGCACTGTCTCCAGCCTCCATGTCAGATTCTACCCCGTACATGAGGCCTGGAGAAGCAACCAACATGCGGATGCACTGCCACAGCCTAGTAAACAACTTATCTCGCAGAACAACATGCCTAGTGCCCTCCCACAATCCAGCCGAGACCGCAGCTTCTAACCTGTAGTCTCCCTCCTTCTCCACCTTCGTCCCTAGAACAGCAAGGTCATGAGAGGGACAAACAGTACCACCTGTGCAGTCACTCCCATAGTTCATTATTGCTAAGGCTTCCCCGCCGATACCGTACATGCGCACCCCCGCATTCCTTACGACTACATCTGCCTGCGCAGCATCACCGCTTTTAGCGACATGGCCAGATACAGCCGGTCTATGGTAGGGCTGTTGCATTCGACTAGAGCAGCATTGGGAGGCTATGCGACGACCGGGGACTTCTATGCCACAGCCAACCTCACCAATCTGCTCAAAGTCCTCCTTTTGACCACCACCCTTGGCAGCCATGGGTCGACCTTGACCTGACAACCATGTCCAAGCCTCGTCGCCCACCTTGAACCACCGAAACAACGAGGCTAACGGTCTTTCAACATTCACGTGACCTGCCCGCGGAACATCTTGCACCGCCCGAGTTGTGAGGCTCAGGGCCTCGGCACGACCAGTGGGGTATGAACCGAGCTGGTGCTGGAGCGCTGCACACTGCTGCTCAGGCAGGTGCTCTAACGCTTCCACAGCCACCAGACTCGTGTCCCCCGCCCACTGCTCCGCCGAGACATGACAATCCCTACTCTCCTCCACCTGTGCCCTACTACCCCCCTCTCCTTCTCCACCTTGGACGCTGCAGACCAATGCAGGGACAGTAGGCTGCTCAGGTGGTTGCCTCACAAACTCCTCCAACAGGTTCACATGACATGTTTCCCCGTCCTCGTGTTTGATCTCGACAGCACCATTACCACACTTTTGAACTTCCGGATCCTCCAACTGCAGTTTACAAATATCTGAGGGAACCAACCTGTCTAGATGCTTCCGAAGCAACCCAAGTCCTCCCCCAATATCAAACTGAGCAACCCTTTTTTCTCTCTGTGTGTAACGTTGGTGCCTCGGAGTCTCTTCTTGCCCTACCTCCTCACTAGTTGTGACAGGTCCTGGGGCTTCTCCAGACTCCAACAATGGTGCCAATACTGAGTTGCCAAGAAGAGCCGCTGGTACTAAACTCTCCAAACTTTTACCAACATCAGCCGTCTTCTTCCAACCGTTCCTCCGCTGATCAGAATACTGAGGAATAGGCTGTGACACTTTGGATGCTAGAGATCTTGTAACAACGCAAGCCATAGGTTGTACATGACACTTCTCTACCCACTCCTGTTCCTCCCTACTCACGTCGGCCGTCTTCTCGGCAACGACTAAGGGTGAAACCTCAGAAGTAGGCACCACAAAGTCGTTGCCGAGAAGGAAGTCGACGCCCCCAACAGGAAAGTTCTCCACAACACCCACATCCAACTTTCGTGTCACACCATCCACCTCCAGTTCCACCCTGACCAACGGGTATGACTTGAGAGCATTGATACCCTGCACCACAACCACCCGTGCCGCGTTTATTGGTCTACCAGTAAAGTTCTTCATTAAAGTCTGAGAGGCACACGTGTCTCGCAACAGCTCAACTCCATGCTTCTTACCAGCCCACTTCACGCAGCCATGCCCTCGATGGTCACAAAAGACATCGCGGACAGGGTTCGAGCCTTCCGGATTCTTCTCCACTGGCTGTGTCCCAGCCTCTGACGTTATACCCCGGGCAAACTCAGACGACTTCGGGGACACCCCAATGTTGCGAGCCAAAGACACAACTGCATTAGGTAGCTTGCTTGGACAGGCTCTTGCAAAATGCCCCTTCTCATGACAATGAAAACACTCTAACTCCCCCTTGGGCTTCCCTTGGGCTTCCCTTGAAGTGGGGAAGGGCCCTGACCCTTCTTAAACGGGACGGTATTAGGTTTATGGTCAGACTTAGTATCGTTGCTCTTGTTGTAATGGTTATATAGTGTATCACTGACTCGGGGGGGGGGGGGGGGTGGAGTGTTGCACCCCTTGTTACCTACATCGTTCCGTTGTGCAGACCCGCACCCACGAATCAGTGACATCCGAAGGTCAGCCATCTCAGCTGCCTCCTGAAGAGTTCTTGGGTTTTTCTCTTTAAGATTCAACGTCAGATCGCTGCCCGTACACTTAAAAAATTGTTCTAGAAGCATCAGCTGTTTCAACTCCTCAAACGTCGATGCCTTCTCAGAACGCAGCCAGTTTCTAAATGCATCGGACAGATCCCGGGCATCCTCAAGAAAGGTGCACTCACGACCCTTCGTTACACCCCGGAACTTCAATCTGTACGTCTCTGGTTGTAACTCATATGCCCGCAGGACAGCATCCTTCAATACCTCGTAATCGATGCACGACTCCAAGGGCAACGCATCATATGCCTTGAGTCCTTTGCCAACCAATCTAGAGGAAACAAGTGCTGCCCACTTAACCTCGGGCCATTGGTGCTCCCGGCACTTCTTCTCGAAACGCATAAAACATTCAGTGACACCCGACTCATCAAATACAGGGACCAACTTGAGCAGGTGCAATAAAGACTGATCAAGACCTCGATTCCCAGAACCGAGACGCTGCCCTGTCGACTCCACCCGAGACTTCTCAAGATCTATGTCTGCACAGTACTTAGACTTTCTTTACTCAGACTGAATCTCAGCCTCACGTACGGCCCTTCTCTCCTCAGTCTCATATCTGGCCCTTCTCTCCTCAGCCTGAATCTGAGCCATCTCAAACTGCTGCTGCTGCTGCTCAGATTCCCGCTGCTGCTTAGCCATCTCAAGCTGGAAGAGCATCTCTGCCGTCAAACCTTGAGGAGGAGGAGATGCAACAATTGGAGACTCACCCAAGTGCAAACCACGCTGCCAGTGACTATCGGCCGGCGGGAACGTACCCGGCTCCGGAGCCCGAGGGGGCGCCATGGTAGGAGTCGAGTGGAATGGGGGCTGGACCGAACGTGCCCCAGCTCCCGCTCCACCCGAAGCCCCACGCACCCCGCCGAGCACACAGAATACCAGGTTACCTCTCAACATGCTGCTAATGCCCACATGCCCCATGACCGTGGCCAAACACTGGAGACCATACCGATCAATCCCCGACACCCGGTCAGCAGTAATAGGTATCTCCAGAAACTTCCTTGCATCCTCCTCACTAGCTATAACTCTAATGTCATCTAACAAAGCCCGCTGCTGCACCTCAGTTTCTGTTTCCCGTACTGTGTCCTCATTGTACACTGATCCGTCGTCCGACATAGTGTCCACCGAAAATTCTCAACGTTTATAAAAAAAAAAAGAAATACCTAAACTCTTATGCAGCACTATTCACTCAAAAATACAAGATGTTCGAAGACTCTTAAGTGTTATACTACTTGCCAAAAAAAAATCCACGTGTCCACTATATTCCTTTAAACAAAAACAAATGACCACAACACTCCTGCAATATTTCTCTCAAGTTCACAAAATCCTAAGCAAGGTCGCCATTTGTTATGACCGGGACTCGTATAAAACAAGGGCTCTTAATCATTGGACTAGAAAGGCACACAGCCACAACGGTAACACTAGATCCAACCCTCGAACTTATAATGCCGGCGCACAAAAACACCTATACCCTCCAGAGTTAAATCTGCGATAACGGGGTATCCTATAACTCGGTATAAATGCACTACTACTACAGGCTGATGATCTCTGATGCAGCCTGATCACAACAACATACAATTACGTTAATAATGTATACAAGGAAAAAGATAGAAAGCTTAATTACATCACTGCAATGATTTAATGCAAACTAGAAGAAGGTATATTTAACGTTACTCTAAGCAATAACACACTGTCACTCCTATATTAAAGAAAGTGAACGAAAGTCCCAAAGCACCGAGCAGGAATCTTCTGAAGAAAGTCTGATGCTGGGGTAAGATGATCGTATCGGATTTTGAACTGTAGTATAAAGCAGGAACAGGATATGACAATTGTAAGGACATATAGGGTTAACTGGCACGGGAATAATAATAACTGCGCAATAGTAGGAACTCCAACAGCAAAAGAAGTACTTCCTCATCAACGAAACAGCCTACTAGGCTTGTGCAACTCAACAACAACCTAGACTAATAAATGCCGTGAATAATAATGCATACATAATATAACGAGTTTATAATCTAAATCTGGTGTCTGCTAGGCGAATAAAGTCTAGCTGGGATGTAGTAGGCTAGGAAACAATGGCTGAGCAAGCGGCTCGTAGCCTAGCGAAGTCCTTAAGGCTGTGCGGCCAAACTACGTTAATTGACGGGGTGCTCTCTTAAGAGATCCAGATCGCTAGTATCTGGTTCTCTCCTGGCGACCCTCTCAAAGTCAAACAAACGAGTTAGCAAAGTGTTGGGTGGCAGAGGCAATAGCCCTCACTCGCAACACAAGGCTAAACTCACAAGGTACACAGTCAGAAAGACCACCTAGGCTTCCCACGTAACCGTTGCGATTGTACAGGTTCAACAACACCTAGTACACATCGGAAATCGCAACACCAGTAGCCTTATCCCAGTCTAGCATTAAATCCCCCAGAAGACCACCAAGATACAGGAAGGGAAACACTGTGAGTGTGTCGAACCTCTACAGACAAAAATGGTAACCCTTCCAAAATGCCTAACTAAACATGTGTTATCTGAGAGCTTCAGCATATAATACGATGGCCGATATATGAAATCGTGCAAAACCAAAGGGAAGTTATGATATTAAATAGAGTAGAAGAATGAGAGGTAAGAAGTTGAGAGAGAGAGAAAGTGCTCTATAGGTAGAAGTTGGGAGACAGGGGGGCAAGGGACATGTGAAGGGTATGCTAGTCAGGAAAGCTCTGAAGAGAGTAACTCCTCGGGACCCCTAGGATCACGCACAAAGGCATGGTGGTCAGCCAATCACAGGACGCTACGTCACCAGGCAGCAGGGCTGCAGAAGGCGCCAGGAACCACCAGCCAATCAAGAGGCGTGGGACGGCACGCGCGCGAGCCTACAAAGCGAGGGGGGAAGCAGCACATGTATACGCACGCACACACTTGCACCCCACTGCCTATATTATTCTCTCTCCTTAACTATATACAATGCATCCTATGTTCAACTCATGATGTAAAATGCTTCCCGTTGTCACAGACGAAAATAAAGACCACCACGGCACTGTCTGTAACAACACGAACACTATGAAAGAAAGAACAACATTGTAGATAGACTGTAGCCAAATACACTGCCCTGATGAGTGCTAGCGAGTGGCCAAGCGAGCGGCTGAGCCCACATGGCGTTCAGCAAAGCTGTAGGCATCACACTCCCTCCCCCTTTATTCTATTTTTTGCAACCTACTTCCTCCCTTCCGGCTAAAATATATCAAATCACCTTCCTCTACACTCTCCCTACCTCTCTCCTCCCTCATACATGTGCAGGAGACAGCCGAGACTGTCAGTGTGCCTCTAGCAGGCAAATTACATGATGATGACAAAAGATAGCCCCTTCTCAGAGTCCCCAGGGTGGGGGATCACAAATGCCCCTATATTTGACCATCCTTTACCAAATGACCCCTCAAAATACTCTGGACCACGACCTGTCAACCTCACTATCAATTGTACCAATATTCGTGGCCTTTCTACTAATTTTTTCGCTGTTGAACACCACCTCTCCTCCTACAAACCTGATCTTCTTTTCCTCACCAAGACTCAGGTGTCTAGAATGACCGCCAACAGCCTCTTCTCTGTCTCCTCCTACTTTCTCTATTCTAACTTCTAAGCCAAAGGTGGGTGTACGTACACAACAAATTAAATTGCTTTCGGGTTCCCAACCTTGAGTCTTCTGCATTTTCAACTCTCTGGCTCAAACTTTTCTGTCACCTCTGAATAAATACGTCTGTGCTGTCAATATACCCCCTAACTCTACTGACTTTCCTAAACTCTCTAACTATTTAAACTCTAAAGTGGAACACATCCTATCAAACTCCCCTTTCTCTGAAATATCCATCTTCGGCGATTTCAATGTTCACCATCGCCAATGGCTCCCCTCTAACCTCACTAACCAACCTGTTGAACAAGCCTATGTTTTTTCTATCCTAAATGACTTGGTACAGTTGTTTCAGAAACTAACCCGTATCCCGGACCGCTTCGGAGATCGGCCCAGCATTCTTGATTTGTTTCTAACTTCTAACCCTTACGCTTATACTGTCGATCGTTTCTCACCTTTGGGCTTCTCCGACCATAACTTATCTATGTCAGCTGTCCGATCTCACCCAGTATGGCCACCCAATCCTCGCAGCCGTCGGCGCTTGTGGCACTTTGGAACTGCCGACTGAGGGGCTCTTCGGTAGTACTTCTTCGTTTTCCCATGGAATGATTTTTGCTTCTGTGGCTGGGGACCCTTGGAGGCATAGAGGCATACATTGCATTTTCTTTCTCTCAGTCTAAAGCAAAAATATCTTGGTTTACTCCTGCTTGTTCTACTGCTGTCCGCAATATGAGGAAACATTCAAACGGTAACGTCACCTTCAAACTCAAGAATCTTTCTATGTCTCTGCCCGGAATCAAACTAAAGGGTACTTCACACAGTCAGGAATGCGAGCTAGAATCACTAGGAGTAATGAGTCCTGGTGATTCCTGGGAATGCGACCGCGAATGACTGCAGTTCTCCGTGCAGTCACAACACCGTAGGAACCAGTGGGAGTGTACCTGCGTATCACTGGGAGTCACTGGGAATCACCAGGAATCACCGGGATAAAACCAGGAATGAAGTGCGAGTTATTGAAAAGTTGAACATTTCGGATTACTGTAATATACGAGTCGATAGGAGTAATATAGGAATCACTGGGAATTAGATAGGAGTCACTGGGAGTCACCGAGCATCACTGGGATTTGTTAGGAATGAGATGCGAGTATGCCAGGCAAGGCCCCCATTGTTCACAGCCCCTATATAAGGGGCCCCCAAGCTGTGGCAAGCCACATGCACACTCACCACTGACCCACGGACACTATAACTACAGTCCTCTAATATCATCATTAAGTATTATGACTGTATTCATACATCAGAACAGACATTAATATAATACGATAAGTCTGTATTATTATGTACCGTAAGGTCATATCAATGCTTACTATACTTTAAGAAACAAATATATTTAAACTATTGTCTAAATAGTGGATACTTTATCCTTCCCACCTTCTTGTTTTCATTCGTTACCGAGTTCTGTAATATTTCATACGATTACCTAATATAGGTAACACTTATAGGTTGTGTTAGTTTGCTTAGGTTAGGTCAGGGGAGTTGCAGAACTTCTAGATTATCAACCGGCGACTACAACGGCCCCTAAACAACCAAGCCATGATTCCGCTGGCTCAAAGTTTACTCCGGCGACTACAACGCCCCTCGAAGTAGTAATCCAAACTCCACTCACCACCACCAAACGACCTCGACATTTCAATACACATACAAACACGTCTCCACCACTCTCGTTATGTTAGGTAAGGGGAGTTGCAGAACTTGTAGACTACAAGTAGGGTATTGTAACATTGACCATACATTGTTCACATTATTAATTACCTCACCTACCGTAATTTCCTTCTCTACACACAATCACTGGGTGAATACAATGTCTGTGGGAAATTGTACATCCACTGTGAGGCTCCAGGCATGTGTTTGAGCCTATAATTGAAATTAATTTGTCCTCAAGTATGTCTCTTGTAGGCAATAACTACATTCCTCTAATATCATCATTAAGTACAATGACTGTATTCATATATCATTACAGACATTAATATAATACGATAAGTCTGTATTATTATGTACCGTAAGGTCATATCAATGCTTACTATACTTTACGAAACAAATATATTTAAACTATTGCCTAAATAGTGAATAGTTAATCCTTCCCACCTTCTTGTTTTCATTTGTTACCGAGTTCTGTAATATTTCATATGATTACCTAAAATAGGTAACACTTATAGGATGTGTTAGTTTGCTTAAGTTAGGTCAGGGGAGTTGCAGAACTTTTAGATTATTAACCGGCGACTACAACGGCCCCTAAACAACCAAGCCATGATTACGCTGGCTCAAAGTCTACCCCGGCGACTACAACGCCCATCGAAGTAGTAATCCAAAGGTCCACTCTCCACCACCAAACGAACTTGACATTTCAAAACACATACAAACACGTATCTACCACTCTCCTTATGTTAGGTAAGGGGAGTTGCAGAACTTGTAGACTACAAGTAGGGTATTGTAACATTGACCATACATTGTTCACATTATTAATTACCTCAACTACCGTAATCTCCTTTTCCACACACAATCACTGGGTGAATACAATGTCTTGTGGGAAATTATACTTACACAGGTTAATACTAGGCCTATTTATAATGTTTGACCAAGAAAAGTTAACTACCCGTATACTGTACTGTATATTATACTTTCACGCGAGAAGTATTACAGGTTTATATGAATAATATATTTATTAAAGGGCACTTCACACAGACAGGAATGCGAGCTAGAATCACTAGGAGTAGCTGAAAATTCGGATTCCTAGGCCTATTCGCGGTGACAAATCGATGACTCCTAGTGATTCTAGCGATATCCTAGTGATCCCTGTTAGACTTCCAGTGACTCCAAACCACTCGCGGGCGATTGGCCCTGTCCGACAAAATATTCACCGTGTTTAAAGTTCTCGCCAAAAATCGGACCATTCCCAGTGATTCCCCAGTGACTCCCAGTGAGTTCTGGTGATTCGTATCTGATTCGCGGACAGGTTTCGGTTTCAGTTTCATTTCTCACCAAAATCACCAGGACTCACTGGGAGTCATTGGGGAATCACTGGGAATGGTCCGATTCGCGGCGAGAACCTAAAACACGGTGAACATTTTGTCGGACAGGGCCAATCGGCCGGGACTGGTTTGGAGTCACTGGGAGTCTAACAGGAATCACTAGGATATCGCTAGAGTCACTAGGAGTCATCGATTTTCACCGCGAATAGGCCCAGGAATCCGAATTTTCAGCTACTCCTAGTGATTCTAGCTCGCATTCCTGACTGTGTGAAGTACCCTTAAATCTGTTCTTTAACTCGCCAAGCACTCTTTCATTAACAATAAATTGTCTGAACTATCCAACTCTAGCTTTTCACAAGCTGTCTGGCATTTACCAAAAAACCTCTCCAACAATTTGTCCTCGTCGTCTTTCCCTCCCCTTTTCAACTCTGATGGCAGTACCATAATTACTTCCTCTGACAACGCTGAACTCTTTGCCCATACCTTCGCTAAAAACTCCACCTTGATTGATTCCGGTGCTATAAACCCCTCTCCATTCCCCTCTCTCCTACTTTTGCCTAGTATCTAAATCTCTTCTACAGATGTACTCTCTACCCTTTCTGGGCTTAATACTAAGAAGGCGTACGGATGGGATGGTGTTCCTCCTGTTGTACTAAAAAATTGTGCTTCTGTGCTGACTCCCTGCTTAGGAAAACTCTTCCATTTCTGTCTCTCCTCTATCGTCTTCCCTTCTGACTGGACGTTTGCTCTCATGCAACCTGTTCCAAAGAAGAGTGATCGCTCTTAATCCTCCAACTATCGTCCAACCACTCTCATTTCTTGCATTTTCAAAGTTTTTGAAACTCTTCTTACTACAAAATGTCTTAAACATTTATCTTCTCATAAGCTACTCTCATATCGCCAGTATGGCTTCCTTAGGGGTTGCTCTACTGGTGATCGTCTTTCTTATCTTACTAACTCTTGGTCATCCTCCTTTCAGGACTTTCGGGAGACTTTTTCTATTGTGCTAGACATATCGAAGGCCTTCGATAGAGGCTGCCATAAATTTCTGATTTCTAAGCTTTACTTCTTCGGTTTCTATCCCTCTATCTGTGACTTTAGCTCTTATTTTTTTTCTAGCCATTACATGGCTGCTGTTGTTGACGCCCACCACTCTCTTCCTCAACCTATCAACTCCGGTGTTCCTCAGGGGTCTGTTTTATCTTCAGTTCTCTTTCAATTATTCATTAACGATCTCCTCAACTGCACCTCTAGCCCCATCCACTCATATGCTGATGACTCTACCTTACACTGTTCAATTATTTGTTCACACCAACCCAGCATGCAATCACTCCAGAACTCACGTAACAGGTCCTTGGCACACCTATCTGCTAATCTTTCTACTATCTTTAATTGGGGCAGATAAATCCTTGTTACTTGCATAGCCTCCAAAACTCAATTTATCCATCTGTCTACTTGTCACAACCTTCCAGAAGACTATCACTTATTCTTCAACACCATATATATTTACCCTTCTTCTCTCAATATTTTCAGTGTCTTTTGTTCTTCTGATCTCTCTTGGAAAGACCATATAACCACTCTTGCTAAAACTGCTTCCCAGAAGTTGGGTGTACTCAACTGCCTCCGGTGGTTGCTTACCCTCTAACAGCATCATGTTCTGTACAGGGGCACAGTGCATCCATGTATTAAGGATTGTTCACATGTGTGGGGAGGTTCCTCTCGCACAGGAAATTTAGACAAAGTCGAAATTAAAGCCTTTCATCTCCTCAATATTAATGTGCCAATTAATTATGAATATGTGTGTGTGTGAGTAAATAGTTCATATTGCATATGTATTATTATGTGCATGTGATTAATTGTAGACAGACATACCTGTATACTGAGTGTATATACCTCCCAAGACTTCAGGTTGTGGAGTTCATATGTATAGCAATATATAGGCTACCTCCCCTGACTTCAGTTAATACTCGGAGTACCAATAACAATCTCTATTTCCATGTCGCATATTGGATATACACATACTCCCTTCCCTTTGTGTGTGTGTGTGTCTGTGTGTGTATCGATATATACCTTTCAGAGTCCAGTTACACTCTGAGCACCACTAACAGTCCCTAATCGCTATTAGAATGTCCCAGCATTTGAGTATTCTTTCTCTCTCTCTCTCTCTATCTATCTATATCTCTCTCTTTCTGTGTGTGTGTGGGTGTGTGTTTGCCTGTGAACTGTTGTCTGCAGCATGTCCCAATTGAGGAAACGTGATAATTCAATTGAAACAAATATTTACAGTTTACCAAAAAGTTAAACTAAAACGTTAGACAAACACTTGACCTCCGAGATAATATAGCGATACAACTGAAGCTTCATTTAAATGTGAAACGTATGTATTTATGGATGTTATATCTATCAAGGTAATACTCCTCAGCAATATAGGTACCTTTTTTACTCTTGAATGTAGATAATTAATCATTGTTATGACTAAATCTACATTCCCAGGTTTATTTATGGACTGTCTAAAATTCGTAATGTTGGTATACCTCTAAGACCAATAATTTCGGCAATTAATATTAAAATATATTGTCAAAGTCTAAAACCCCATATAAAAACACAATTTACAATAGACACCATTTTCGAAATGTGTAAGACAAGATTCAATCCCTATACATACCTGAAACCTATGTATTTGCAAGTATCGATGTTCAGTCCTTATTTACAAATGTCCTGTTAAAAACTGCGAATATATTTGTCGACTACCATCTACATGCATTTCTCAATGTACTGTAGATCAATCCATGGTTTGGAAATAAAATATTTATGTTTATTTTAAGGATGTTCAACCAAGTCGGTGGTTCAGCTATTGGGTCGCGTTTTGGTCCGGTGTATGATGGTGCCTTCATGTGCACTTATAAATAATTATAGTTAAAACATTGTCCTAATGATCTTTTGTTGAAGGAGGTATGTGGACGATTGTTTTTTTAATATTTAGAAAACCAGAGGACATGCATTTATTTATAGACTAATTAAATATTAAACAACCTAGTATTAATTCACCCATGAAATAGAGAAGGATAGTTGCTTACCCTATTTAGATGTTGTTTTAAGGAAAATTATTAAGGGCATTACAATTGATTTATACCGCAAAAAAACTCACTCAAACTTAGGATTTGCCTGGTTTAGTAGTTGTGAGGCCATCTATAAGGTAAATTCAGTCAAAATCCTCTTAAACAGACCATAATAGCATAATTGTGTCCTAATGAACTCATGAATTTTAAAATTCAAAACCCTAGAACAGTATAGCTATTGCTCCAATTTGTTTCATATATGTATTAATGAGCAAAAAGCATTTCTTTCTTTTGTTCACTCTTCAAACAATGTTAATTAGACAAAGAATGCATATGTTATTAGATTTGTTATAATTATTACTCTAAAATAGTAAACAAATTCATATAAGATAAATTAATTTTAAAGGGGTGATGACGTCACGACAGGACGCTCTCGGGATACAGCGCCGATACAAAGGCCGGTCTTGAAAAAATTGGAAGTGGTCAACACAGTAACTAATGCTACTAAATGATCAACTAACTTAACCCCTGTTAAATAAGTTATTATTCTATGTAAGATACCACATTTACCTCCAGCCGAAACTGCTGTACCCACCCACATCCTCAGACAGCTAATAATACCTCTCTCTCAAAAAAAAAAAAATAATGCAGCCAGATTAGTCCCAGGGTTAGGAAAACATAAGGCAAAACACCGCTATATAATTATATTCTCAAAAGTGTCTTGAATGTCGCTAGAGAGTAAGTAAATGTCATAGTATCTCTAATGTTGGTTCATATGGCTAAAATTCCTAGCTAGAATTCATGTCACTAGATGTAAGAAAATGCTGCTAGATCAAGGTAGATACATCTAGATCTAGCGGTAAGTAAGCTAAATTGGCAACACTGTTTGGTCACGCATTTTTTCCTACATACACACAAAATAATGACAAACAAACAAACAAAGACATATGGAGACTTTACTAACTGTGTACGGGTCCTAGATTATATATATTGAATTTGATATAATTATAGAAAGGTCATAATTGGTATATCAAAAGATGACTCCCATTCTGTCCCAGCGCCGATCCTAATCCGTCAGTATAAACGGTATACACTAGAACGAGCGATGGATGTCATCTGTCATTAACCCTTTCACGCACATAAGATGCAGAGGTTGCCAGATTAGCAATAATAATTAGAGTTCTCTCACTCTTATAATTACCTCTCCAAAATTAGTTTTCTGCCCACAGCTAACTCAAAGACAACTGCAGAGGTTGAAGTAACTAAAACCAAAGGTTTCTAAATACCCCTGATGGTAACAAAGGCTTTAAAGTATCCCTAATAGGCTCAAAATCGCGTCATATGGCGGAGAGGGTTAATACTTGAGTATCAGTCACCAATACTTGAGCCTTGTTCCCTGCTAGTAGTGAGTGGGAGCTGCTAACATGACTTGAAGGCAATACTGCTATGTACTGGCAACACTGCACAAGTCTCGGGCGGCTGCCATGGTTCAGGTAGCTCTCTGCATTCATGAGGAGAATATCATGTCATGCCGCAGAAAAGCAATTTTGGTGAAAAATAGCTGGTACTACAGTATGGCTTAATGCTGCTTGTGCGTAAACCATTTTGAAGTATTGCTAAACAAAACATTGCCAGCAACAATAAGGAACTCGAACTATAACATCTTAAGTTTGTGCTCTTTCTTGAGTTGGCTCTGTCATGTAGCAACGTTTAAAGTTACAACATATTGTAGTACTATACAGTTATAATACAGCTATTATACAACGTATCAACGAAAACAATGCTTATGTTAATTCACTATTTATTCAACTGTATGTTTGTTATAGACTTCAAACATATTTAGTTAGGCACGTAAAAAAATGTTTTAAGTTTCTATGATGTCTAGTAAAACAGTGGGCATAATGATGATATACATGTCATAGCGAGGTCGGTCCTTAATGCTGCGGCTATGTTTGGGCTATTTAGGGCATATTCAGGCACTCCTGAATGATAAATCAAGCATCTGCATTAAATGAAGTGTATTCTGCCGAAAACTAGGCGAAAAAAGCTTCAAAATGAGACCAGAACGGGCCCTGTACGTGGTCTGGTTCACCCGCAGTGGTGCCAGTGAAACGAGGGAAACCCGCTATTTGGTAGCACTAGCTCGCTTGGCTACACTGTTGTGAGACACAGAGAGAGACCCGCGCGAGACACAGTCAACCTCAGTGAGCCGCTCGCTGCTCTGAGGGTCGGAGGTGGGCCCCTCACGCTCCCGCCCACTGACACTCGATTTTTAAGGTTTTTACAGGCTTTTAAAGCCTGGAAATTGCTGTAACTTGCCAGGACATTCCAGAATGTCACCCGCAACAAAAGGGTTATAGAGCTGTGCCCCATAAATTGTTATTTCCTTTCACTTCAAAAATACGCTATTCAGTGTGCAGTTGGGTCTAAGTACATGATTAGATTTTTTTTTTCCATGTGAGTGAGGGAGGCAAAAGACAGAACTGCCTGTAGCGAGTGTTTCCCCCAGAGTTGAAAGAGTGACAGGGCCAACATCAAGGGAAGTTCGAGCCAAAATGCCTGGACACACAGAGTTTGAAGCAATTTAAGTAATACGAAGAGGGAAATACTGTTTCTGGGAGAGAGTTCCAGAGTTCAGCAGTTGAATAGAAGAAAGTCTGAGAGTAACGTTTCACTCTTGGGTTTAAGAGTTGCACAGAGTAGGGGTGGGATTGTGTTGCAAGACGAGTATCACGTGCCCTACGTAGAGGTGGTATACACTGAGAGAGCTGTGAGGAGCACTGATTATTAAAGTACTGATAGAATAGCGAGAGAGATGCAACATTGTTGTGGAGAGAGAGAGATTGCAGAGAGTTAGTGAGTGGACGGAAGTTAATGATACGGAAGGCCTTCCTTTCCACTTTGTCTAGGAGTGCGGTGTGAGAGGATCCTCCCCACACTTGTGAACAATACTCAATACAAGGACGCACCGTGCCCCTGTACAGAGCAAGAAGCCGTGCATGGGTTAAGAACCCCTTGAGGTGGTTCAGCACACCCAGCTTCTGGGAGGCTGCCTTAGCAAGACTGATAATATGGTCCTTCCAAGTGAGAGCAGAAGAAAAAGAGACACCAAGAATATTGAGAGAAGATGAAGGATTGATTTTCAGTATTCGATAAATGGATATAAAATAGTAGTAATGTACTTCACCTTTAACTGTCTTGATGGTGTAATGGTTAGAGTGTTTATGATCTGTATGTGGTAACCCAGGTTCGAATCCCATAGATAACCACAGAATTGAGTGGAATTTAATTGATATTGCACGTGAACAGAAGCTTCACCCTATATATGGCAAAGTTATTTCCCTACTACAAAGTAAACCACTGGCCAGTGTAACTACAAAGGAACGTAAATATTTAGAGTCAAATCTCAAGGCCAAACTAGAAGATCTAATTCTTCAAGACGAGACAAAACTGCCTTCGTGGTGTAATGCATAAGGTGTTGATATTCGGTGTGAGCGTCCTGGGTTCGAATCCATGGACTGCCACATGTGTTTGTAATATTTCATTAATCGATTTTAGGAGTAGAGTTGGTTGTTGGATAGAACATAATAATATATTCGTCCGTTTAACGGGAATTAGAAAGGCAGCTCACATAATAGAGTTATTTGTCCGGATACACATATTTTAGCGGCCCTGTTTTTTACCCATGATCATCCCATAGCAGGACATGGTGGGGTTAGAGCAACGATGCATTGACTTAAATAATTTTGTTACTGGCCCAGTATGCGCAAGAGTGTCACAGCATACGTTAGCGCATGTCGGAACTGTATCCTTTATAAGGCCCCAGTGGACACACAAGGTCCCTATAAAAGATACCCATTACCCGATGCACCGTTTCAGAGAGTTCATATTGACTTAATTGGGCCCCTGCCTGACTCACATGCCGATTCACCAGATGAATCACATATTTCTGGAGGATATAAATACATCATGACTATCATAGACGTCTTTACACGTTATCTTATAGCATTGCCTTTACGTAACAAAACTGCTCAATCCACTGCTCAAGCATTTGTGGAAAATGTCATACTAAAACATGGTACCCCTACGTGGATTGTATCAGATCAAGGAAAAAAATTCACAAGTACTGTTGATCAAGTTGCAACACTTAAATATGAAACATACCTGTACCACGGCTTACCGACCAAGCGCAAACGGCATGGTTGAACGAGTAAATCAAACTGTTGTAAGGATTTTGAGGACACTCGTAGATAATTCAGGAATATGGGTTTCAATGTTGCCATATGCAGTTTTTGCTTATAATTCTGGATATAATCGAGTGATCAAAGACTCCCCATTTTTTGTATTGTATCATCGTGATCCACAGATGCCATATCAAACGATCTTGTCAAGTCAAACTTTCAGTTACAACCTCGAAGACTACAAGAATGAAGTAGCAATCAAGATGAACAGGACGTATGAAAGATGTAAGAAGTACCTAGAAGAGGGTCAAGAGGAAAGCGAGAGAAACCAAGAGAGGGTCCGTATAGATTGGTAGAGCAATTAAGTGAAGTAGTAATTAAATTACGGCGCGTTAACCCTTTATTGGCGGCGCGCAACTTATGTCGTGTGAAAGAAATTTGGACTAAGTGGCGGTTCACAACTTATGTCGTGTGCCATTTTCAGCACGTAATGTTGCAGAGAGAGAGAGCGGAGCGGTGTGAGGAGCGTAGTAAGGCTATGACCGTCGCACACCACCGCGGTGTGCCAACTGAAGTGAAAACCACCCTTCCTTCCCCCCTCACACTCGCTACACAGGGAATTATGTAGGGAAAGTACCTAATTACATGGTTTTTGCATTCGTGTTGCGCGATCGTTGCAAGAAAACTAGGGGAGGTGTGGCAGAGTGGTCTTGCCACTGGACTGGTAATCCAATGGACCCGGGTTCGAATCCCAATATGTCAATGGGAAGATATTATTGGGATGGAATTTGTGCTGTACCTAGTATCAGTGCATTACCACAGCACACCGAAATGCCAAATAAATACCCTCATTGTTCCCTGATTGAATAGCATTGTATGAATATTCCCATATTCACAAATATGCTACAGGGGGGCAATGCCTAGTGAGTTAATTGCTCAATAGGTGGCGTTCTGAGAGTGAGGGTCCGAGCCTGGGGGATGAGACTGTGAAGCACAGAGGCGAAGCAGCTTCAGAGGTGGAATTGCTTCGAGCCGTGAAGCTTCGCATGTCTCACTCCCTAGACTGGAGCAAGACCTCACGGGCCTCACCGTGTTCAGCGGTAGAGTGTAAAGGCTATCAGCCTATGCCCGAGAGGGAGTAGTTGGAATATAGAAAAAAAAAAAAAAAAAAAAAAAAAAAAAAAAAAATCGTACAAGGATGGTTGGGGTGTCATTGGAAAGCTCTGTTTATGCCCTTTCAGGGATAGATACTTGTTTTACACTCTGGGTCTTATTTAGGCATGAAAATGATCATGTAAACAACCCTATTTAGGGTAAAAACACCCCGCTGGGCGGCATATAAATTACCGCCTAGGCCGCTCGTTAGGTGTTAAAGATAATCGCGCAGTGACGATTCACACTGACAGTGTCCGAGTTGTGCCAGAAGAGGCATTGCTAGCTCGTGACAATCTGAATGTAAGAAGTGTTTATCCAATACACTCGGATATACCCGAAACTGATAGTTCTAGCAGTATGAATGATCCTAACTTAATTTTGGGTGAGAGTGAGTGTGAGGATGACAGAGTAGGTAATAATATTGATGATAATATTGTACTTAATATACCTAGATATTCTCTACGATCATATAGTAGAGTAATACCTTTGCCGTATGTAATGCCCCGTCCCCTTGAATATAGAAAATAGTAGTGAAAACAAAATAGTGAGATATTGTTTACCTTCCAAGTAATCCTGGGTTTCTTGGCGATCGTCTGTCCCGCAGCGGATACGGATGAGTCAACATTAAGTAATCCGGTCATCTTTACTGAAGAGCCGAGATTGGTGGTTACGGGAAATACTTATGTCATTCCCTACCAAATTGACATTACAACTGTGTTACACCCACTACGTTTAGCTCAGGTTTTTGTTCATGACATTATACTATATTCTGAAGCTCATAGCCCCAAATTAGTGAAGGAAAATGGAGAAAGGGACAACTGGATCAAATCGATTGTAAATGAATTATATAGGATTGCACAAGATTTTCTTAATTACATACGTTATGTCATGTCCGAAAGTCCGGTAGAGAGTATATCATCGACATCCAAGCAAACAAAACGAGGAACAATAAATTGTGTGGGATCTCTAGCTAATTCTCTTTTCGGTATTGCAACACAAGATCAAATTGATGCAGTTCACGATAAATTAGGCAACTTACAAGTCCTTACAGAAGAGGTACGTAAACGATTAAATGTACATACTCGAATTTTAAATTTTACTACTCGACGTATGGAATCTTTAAATAATGCAATTGATAGGCTACATAATAGCACTCGAAATATTTTAAACATTGTCGCACGAGTTGGAAATGAGTTGGAGGATGAATCAGGTTTAATTGGTAATTTATTATCATTACAAATAGTATTGTCTGATATTTATGCTGACGTAAATAACGTTAAAATTGGATTGGATCAGATCTTAGAATCTAAAATTTCTCCATATTTAATGCCAACAGATAAATTGCTTGAAATGTTATCATTAGTTTCATTAAATTCACCTGCATTATTGTACCCAGCAAGACCAGAATATTTAAGTTTATATAGAGATACAATAATAGTAGTTTCCAAACCAACCATAGCTAATCACATATTTTATTTTTATTTAATTGTACACATTCGTGGACAACCAGCACATACCTTTGATGTTTTTAAAATAAAATACTTTACCTTTTCCAGCACCCAAGACACACTTGTACTTACAAGTTGACATACAAAATCAATTGTTAGCCATTTCTGAAGACCGGAATACGTATGCAATGTATAATTCTTTTTCCCATTGCAAGGCACATAACACATTTTTTATATGCCCCCAACCGGTCCTCTTTATAGTATTCACACCCCTAAT
>JBAKBP010029175.1:0-27496 GCA_037953745.1 Lithodes maja
ATATAGGCTCTAAATCCCGTTTTATGTCTCCACCATACAAGACCAATTCACTTTAGTGTCCAAACTCAGAAAATAGTTTTTGAGAAAATATTATTTTGTCAATTCAATGTTAATTAGCCTAGTTTTTAGGGTGATTTTAGCTCTATTATATGTCTACCTCTCGTGGAGATAGCCCAGTTATAGAGGCTCTAAATCCCGTTTTATGTCTCCACCATACAAGACCAATTCACTTTAGTGTCCAATCTCAGAAAATAGTTTTTGAGAAAATATTATTTTGTCAATTCAATGTTAATTAGCCTAGTTTTTAGGGTGATTTTAGCTCTATTATATGTCTACCTCTCGTGTAGATAGCCCAGTTATAGAGGCTCTAAATCCCGTTTTATGTCTCCACCATACAAGACCAATTTACTTTAGTGTCCAATCTCAGAAAATAGTTTTTGAGAAAATATTATTTTGTAAATTCAATGTTAATTAGCCTAGTTTTTAGGGTGATTTTAGCTCTATTATATGTCTACCTCTCGTGTAGATAGCCCAGTTATAGAGGCTCTAAATCCCGTTTTTATGTCTCCACCATACAAGACCAATTCACTTTAGTGTCCAATCTCAGAAAATAGTTTTTGAGAAAATATTATTTTGTCAATTCAATGTTAATTATCTTAGTTTTTAGGGTGATTTTAGCTCTATTATATGTCTACCTCTCGTGTATTAAGATAGCCCAGTTATAGAGGCTCTAAATCCCGTTTTATGTCTCCACCATACAAGACCAATTCACTTTAGTGTCCAATCTCAGAAAATAGTTTTTGAGAAATTATTATTTTGTCAATTCAATGTTAATTATCTTAGTTTTTAGGGTGATTTTAGCTCTATTATATGTCTACCTCTCGTGTATTAAGATAGCCCAGTTATAGAGGCTCTAAATCCCGTTTTGTGTCTCCACCATACAAGACCAATTCACTTTAGTGTCCAATCTCAGAAAATAGTTTTTGAGAAAATATTATTTTGTCAATTCAATGTTAATTAGCCTAGTTTTTAGGGTGATTTTAGCTCTATTATATGTCTACCTCTCGTATAGATAGCCCAGTTATAGGGGCTCTAAATCGTGTTTTGTGTCTCCACCATACAAGACCAATTCACTTTAGTGTCCAATCTCAGAAAATAGTTTTTGAGAAAATATTATTTTGTCAATTCAATGTTAATTAGCCTAGTTTTTAGGGTGATTTTAGCTCTATTATATGTCTACCTCTCGTATAGATAGCCCAGTTATAGGGGCTCTAAATCGTGTTTTGTGTCTCCACCATACAAGACCAATTCACTTTAGTGTCCAATCTCAGAAAATAGTTTTTGAGAAAATATTATTTTGTCAATTCAATGTTAATTAGCCTAGTTTTTAGGGTGATTTTAGCTCTATTATATGTCTACCTCTCGTGTATTAAGATAGCCCAGTTATAGGGGCTCTAAATCGTGTTTTGTGTCTCCACCATACAAGACCAATTCACTTTAGTGTCCAATCTCAGAAAATAGTTTTTGAGAAAATATTATTTTGCCAATTCAATGTTAATTAGCCTAGTTTTTAGGGTGATTTTAGCTCTATTATAAATTATGTCTACCTCTCGTGTATTAAGATAGCCCAGTTATAGGGGCTCTAAATCCCGTTTTATGTCTCCACCATACAAGACCAATTCACTTTAGTGTCCAATCTCAGAAAATAGTTTTTGAGAAATTATTTTTTTGTCAATTCAATGTTAATTATCTTAGTTTTTAGGGTGATTTTAGCTCTATTATATGTCTACCTCTCGTGTAGATAGCCCAGTTATAGAGGCTCTAAATCCTGTTTATATTATTTTGTCAATTCAATGTTAATTAGCCTAGTTTTTAGGGTGATTTTAGCTCTATTATATGTCTACCTCTCGTGTATATAGCCCAGTTATAGAGGCTCTAAATCCCGTTTTTATGTCTCCACCATACAAGACCAATTCACTTTAGTGTCCAATCTCAGAAAATAGTTTTTGAGAAAATATTATTTTGTCAATTCAATGTTAATTAGCCTAGTTTTAGGGTGATTTTAGCTCTATTATATGTCTACCTCTCGTGTAGATAGCCCAGTTATAGAGGCTCTAAATCCCGTTTTTATGTCTCCACCATACAAGACCAATTCACTTTAGTGTCCAATCTCAGAAAATAGTTTTTGAGAAAATATTATTTTGTCAATTCAATGTTAATTAGCCTAGTTTTAGGGTGATTTTAGCTCTATTATATGTCTACCTCTCGTGTAGATAGCCCAGTTATAGAGGCTCTAAATCCCGTTTTTATGACTCCACCATACAAGACCAATTCACTTTAGTGTCCAATCTCAGAAAATAGTTTTTGAGAAAATATTAGTTTGTCAATTCAATGTTAATTAGCCTAGTTTTAGGGTGATTTTAGCTCTATTATATGTCTACCTCTCGTGTAGATAGCCCAGTTATAGAGGCTCTAAATCCCGTTTTTATGTCTCCACCATACAAGACCAATTCACTTTAGTGTCCAATCTCAGAAAATAGTTTTTGAGAAAATATTATTTTGTCAATTCAATGTTAATTAGCCTAGTTTTTAGGGTGATTTTAGCTCTATTATATGTCTACCTCTCGTGTAGATAGCCCAGTTATAGAGGCTCTAAATCCCGTTTTATGTCTCCACCATACAAGGCCAATTCACTTTAGTGTCCAATCTCAGAAAATAGTTTTTGAGAAAATATTATTTTGTCAATTCAATGTTAATTAGCCTAGTTTTTAGGGTGATTTTAGCTCTATTATATGTCTACCTCTCGTGTAGATAGCCCAGTTATAGAGGCTCTAAATCCCATTTTATGTCTCCATCATACAAGACCAATTCACTTTAGTGTCCAATCTCAGAAAATAGTTTTTGAGAAAATATTATTTTGTCAATTCAATGTTAATTAGCCTAGTTTTTAGGGTGATTTTAGCTCTATTATATGTCTACCTCTCGTGTAGATAGCCCAGTTATAAAGGCTCTAAATCCCGTTTTATGTCTCCACCATACAAGACCAATTCACTTTAGTGTCCAATCTCAGAAAATAGTTTTTGAGAAAATATTATTTTGTCAATTCAATGTTAATTAGCCTAGTTTTTAGGGTGATTTTAGCTCTATTATATGTCTACCTCTCGTGTATATAGCCCAGTTATAAAGGCTCTAAATCCCGTTTTATGTCTCCACCATACAAGACCAATTCACTTTAGTGTCCAATCTCAGAAAATAGTTTTTGAGAAAATATTATTTTGTCAATTCAATGTTAATTAGCCTAGTTTTTAGGGTGATTTTAGCTCTATTATATGTCTACCTCTCGTGTAGATAGCCCAGTTATAGAGGCTCTAAATCCCGTTTATATTATTTTGTCAATTCAATGTTAATTAGCCTAGTTTTTAGGGTGATTTTAGCTCTATTATATGTCTACCTCTCATGTAGATAGCCCAGTTATAGAGGCTCTAAATCCCGTTTTATGTCTCCACCATACAAGACCAATTCACTTTAGTGTCCAATCTCAGAAAATAGTTTTTGAGAAAATATTATTTTGTCAATTCAATGTTAATTAGCCTAGTTTTTAGGGTGATTTTAGCTCTATTATATGTCTACCTCTCGTGTAGATAGCCCAGTTATAGAGGCTCTAATTCCCGTTTTATGTCTCCACCATACAAGACCAATTCACTTTAGTGTCCAATCTCCGAAAATAGTTTTTGAGAAAATATTATTTTGTCAATTCAATGTTAATTAGCCTAGTTTTTAGGGTGATTTTAGCTCTATTATATGTCTACCTCTCGTGTAGATAGCCCAGTTATAGAGGCTCTAAATCCCGTTTTATGTCTCCACCATACAAGACCAATTCACTTTAGTGTCCAATCTCAGAAAATAGTTTTTGAGAAAATATTATTTTGTCAATTCAATGTTAATTAGCCTAGTTTTTAGGGTGATTTTAGCTCTATTATATGTCTACCTCTCGTGTAGATAGCCCAGTTATAGAGGCTCTAAATCCCGTTTTATGTCTCCACCATACAAGACCAATTCACTTTAGTGTCCAATCTCAGAAAATAGTTTTTGAGAAAATATTATTTTGTCAATTCAATGTTAATTAGCCTAGTTTTTAGGGTGATTTTAGCTCTATTATATGTCTACCTCTCGTGTAGATAGCCCAGTTATAGAGGCTCTAAATCCCGTTTTATGTCTCCACCATACAAGACCAATTCACTTTAGTGTCCAATCTCAGAAAATAGTTTTTGAGAAAATATTATTTTGTCAATTCAATGTTAATTAGCCTAGTTTTTAGGGTGATTTTAGCTCTATTATATGTCTACCTCTCGTGTAGATAGCCCAGTTATATAGGCTCTAAATCCCGTTTTATGTCTCCACCATACAAGACCAATTCACTTTAGTGTCCAAACTCAGAAAATAGTTTTTGAGAAAATATTATTTTGTCAATTCAATGTTAATTAGCCTAGTTTTTAGGGTGATTTTAGCTCTATTATATGTCTACCTCTCGTGGAGATAGCCCAGTTATAGAGGCTCTAAATCCCGTTTTATGTCTCCACCATACAAGACCAATTCACTTTAGTGTCCAATCTCAGAAAATAGTTTTTGAGAAAATATTATTTTGTCAATTCAATGTTAATTAGCCTAGTTTTTAGGGTGATTTTAGCTCTATTATATGTCTACCTCTCGTGTAGATAGCCCAGTTATAGAGGCTCTAAATCCCGTTTTATGTCTCCACCATACAAGACCAATTTACTTTAGTGTCCAATCTCAGAAAATAGTTTTTGAGAAAATATTATTTTGTAAATTCAATGTTAATTAGCCTAGTTTTTAGGGTGATTTTAGCTCTATTATATGTCTACCTCTCGTGTAGATAGCCCAGTTATAGAGGCTCTAAATCCCGTTTTTATGTCTCCACCATACAAGACCAATTCACTTTAGTGTCCAATCTCAGAAAATAGTTTTTGAGAAAATATTATTTTGTCAATTCAATGTTAATTATCTTAGTTTTTAGGGTGATTTTAGCTCTATTATATGTCTACCTCTCGTGTATTAAGATAGCCCAGTTATAGAGGCTCTAAATCCCGTTTTATGTCTCCACCATACAAGACCAATTCACTTTAGTGTCCAATCTCAGAAAATAGTTTTTGAGAAATTATTATTTTGTCAATTCAATGTTAATTATCTTAGTTTTTAGGGTGATTTTAGCTCTATTATATGTCTACCTCTCGTGTATTAAGATAGCCCAGTTATAGAGGCTCTAAATCCCGTTTTGTGTCTCCACCATACAAGACCAATTCACTTTAGTGTCCAATCTCAGAAAATAGTTTTTGAGAAAATATTATTTTGTCAATTCAATGTTAATTAGCCTAGTTTTTAGGGTGATTTTAGCTCTATTATATGTCTACCTCTCGTATAGATAGCCCAGTTATAGGGGCTCTAAATCGTGTTTTGTGTCTCCACCATACAAGACCAATTCACTTTAGTGTCCAATCTCAGAAAATAGTTTTTGAGAAAATATTATTTTGTCAATTCAATGTTAATTAGCCTAGTTTTTAGGGTGATTTTAGCTCTATTATATGTCTACCTCTCGTATAGATAGCCCAGTTATAGGGGCTCTAAATCGTGTTTTGTGTCTCCACCATACAAGACCAATTCACTTTAGTGTCCAATCTCAGAAAATAGTTTTTGAGAAAATATTATTTTGTCAATTCAATGTTAATTAGCCTAGTTTTTAGGGTGATTTTAGCTCTATTATATGTCTACCTCTCGTGTATTAAGATAGCCCAGTTATAGGGGCTCTAAATCGTGTTTTGTGTCTCCACCATACAAGACCAATTCACTTTAGTGTCCAATCTCAGAAAATAGTTTTTGAGAAAATATTATTTTGCCAATTCAATGTTAATTAGCCTAGTTTTTAGGGTGATTTTAGCTCTATTATAAATTATGTCTACCTCTCGTGTATTAAGATAGCCCAGTTATAGGGGCTCTAAATCCCGTTTTATGTCTCCACCATACAAGACCAATTCACTTTAGTGTCCAATCTCAGAAAATAGTTTTTGAGAAATTATTTTTTTGTCAATTCAATGTTAATTATCTTAGTTTTTAGGGTGATTTTAGCTCTATTATATGTCTACCTCTCGTGTAGATAGCCCAGTTATAGAGGCTCTAAATCCCGTTTATATTATTTTGTCAATTCAATGTTAATTAGCCTAGTTTTTAGGGTGATTTTAGCTCTATTATATGTCTACCTCTCGTGTATATAGCCCAGTTATAGAGGCTCTAAATCCCGTTTTTATGTCTCCACCATACAAGACCAATTCACTTTAGTGTCCAATCTCAGAAAATAGTTTTTGAGAAAATATTATTTTGTCAATTCAATGTTAATTAGCCTAGTTTTAGGGTGATTTTAGCTCTATTATATGTCTACCTCTCGTGTAGATAGCCCAGTTATAGAGGCTCTAAATCCCGTTTTTATGTCTCCACCATACAAGACCAATTCACTTTAGTGTCCAATCTCAGAAAATAGTTTTTGAGAAAATATTATTTTGTCAATTCAATGTTAATTAGCCTAGTTTTAGGGTGATTTTAGCTCTATTATATGTCTACCTCTCGTGTAGATAGCCCAGTTATAGAGGCTCTAAATCCCGTTTTTATGACTCCACCATACAAGACCAATTCACTTTAGTGTCCAATCTCAGAAAATAGTTTTTGAGAAAATATTAGTTTGTCAATTCAATGTTAATTAGCCTAGTTTTAGGGTGATTTTAGCTCTATTATATGTCTACCTCTCGTGTAGATAGCCCAGTTATAGAGGCTCTAAATCCCGTTTTTATGTCTCCACCATACAAGACCAATTCACTTTAGTGTCCAATCTCAGAAAATAGTTTTTGAGAAAATATTATTTTGTCAATTCAATGTTAATTAGCCTAGTTTTTAGGGTGATTTTAGCTCTATTATATGTCTACCTCTCGTGTAGATAGCCCAGTTATAGAGGCTCTAAATCCCGTTTTATGTCTCCACCATACAAGGCCAATTCACTTTAGTGTCCAATCTCAGAAAATAGTTTTTGAGAAAATATTATTTTGTCAATTCAATGTTAATTAGCCTAGTTTTTAGGGTGATTTTAGCTCTATTATATGTCTACCTCTCGTGTAGATAGCCCAGTTATAGAGGCTCTAAATCCCATTTTATGTCTCCATCATACAAGACCAATTCACTTTAGTGTCCAATCTCAGAAAATAGTTTTTGAGAAAATATTATTTTGTCAATTCAATGTTAATTAGCCTAGTTTTTAGGGTGATTTTAGCTCTATTATATGTCTACCTCTCGTGTAGATAGCCCAGTTATAAAGGCTCTAAATCCCGTTTTATGTCTCCACCATACAAGACCAATTCACTTTAGTGTCCAATCTCAGAAAATAGTTTTTGAGAAAATATTATTTTGTCAATTCAATGTTAATTAGCCTAGTTTTTAGGGTGATTTTAGCTCTATTATATGTCTACCTCTCGTGTAGATAGCCCAGTTATAAAGGCTCTAAATCCCGTTTTATGTCTCCACCATACAAGACCAATTCACTTTAGTGTCCAATCTCAGAAAATAGTTTTTGAGAAAATATTATTTTGTCAATTCAATGTTAATTAGCCTAGTTTTTAGGGTGATTTTAGCTCTATTATATGTCTACCTCTCGTGTAGATAGCCCAGTTTATAAAGGCTCTAAATCCCGTTTTATGTCTCCACCATACAAGACCAATTCACTTTAGCGTCCAATCTCAGAAAATAGTTTTGAGAAAATATTATTTTGTCAATTCAATGTTAATTAGCCTAGTGTTTTAGGGTGATTTTAGCTCTATTACAAGACCAATTCACTTTAGTGTCCAATCTCAGAAAATAGTTTTTGAGAAAATATTATTTTGTCAATTCAATGTTAATTAGCCTAGTTTTTAGGGTGATTTTAGCTCTATTATATGTCTACCTCCCGTGTAGATAGCCCAGTTATAGAGGCTCTAAATCCCATTTTTATGTCTCCACCATACAAGACCAATTCACTTTAGTGTCCAATCTCAGAAAATAGTTTTTGAGAAAATATTATTTTGTCAATTCAATGTTAATTAGCCTAGTTTTTAGGGTGATTTTAGCTCTATTATATGTCTACCTCTCGTGTAGATAGCCCAGTTATAGAGGCTCTAAATCCCGTTTTATGTCTCCACCATACAAGACCAATTCACTTTAGTGTCCAATCTCAGAAAATAGTTTTCGAGAAAATATTATTTTGTCAATTCAATGTTAATTAGCCTAGTTTTTAGGGTGATTTTAGCTCTATTATATGTCTACCTCTCATGTAGATAGCCCAGTTATAGAGGCTCTAAATCCCGTTTTATGTCTCCACCATACAAGACCAATTCACTTTAGTGTCCAATCTCAGAAAATAGTTTTTGAGAAAATATTATTTTGTCAATTCAATGTTAATTAGCCTAGTTTTTAGGGTGATTTTAGCTCTATTATATGTCTACCTCTCGTGTAGATAGCCCAGTTATAGAGGCTCTAATTCCAGTTTTATGTCTCCACCATACAAGACCAATTCACTTTAGTGTCCAATCTCCGAAAATAGTTTTTGAGAAAATATTATTTTGTCAATTCAATGTTAATTAGCCTAGTTTTTAGGGTGATTTTAGCTCTATTATATGTCTACCTCTCGTGTAGATAGCCCAGTTATAGAGGCTCTAAATCCCGTTTTATGTCTCCACCATACAAGACCAATTCACTTTAGTGTCCAATCTCAGAAAATAGTTTTTGAGAAAATATTATTTTGTCAATTCAATGTTAATTAGCCTAGTTTTTAGGGTGATTTTAGCTCTATTATATGTCTACCTCTCGTGTAGATAGCCCAGTTATAGAGGCTCTAAATCCCGTTTTATGTCTCCACCATACAAGACCAATTCACTTTAGTGTCCAATCTCAGAAAATAGTTTTTGAGAAAATATTATTTTGTCAATTCAATGTTAATTAGCCTAGTTTTTAGGGTGATTTTAGCTCTATTATATGTCTACCTCTCGTGTAGATAGCCCAGTTATAGAGGCTCTAAATCCCGTTTTATGTCTCCACCATACAAGACCAATTCACTTTAGTGTCCAATCTCAGAAAATAGTTTTTGAGAAAATATTATTTTGTCAATTCAATGTTAATTAGCCTAGTTTTTAGGGTGATTTTAGCTCTATTATATGTCTACCTCTCGTGTAGATAGCCCAGTTATATAGGCTCTAAATCCCGTTTTATGTCTCCACCATACAAGACCAATTCACTTTAGTGTCCAAACTCAGAAAATAGTTTTTGAGAAAATATTATTTTGTCAATTCAATGTTAATTAGCCTAGTTTTTAGGGTGATTTTAGCTCTATTATATGTCTACCTCTCGTGGAGATAGCCCAGTTATAGAGGCTCTAAATCCCGTTTTATGTTTCCACCATACAAGACCAATTGACTTTAGTGTCCAATCTCAGAAAATAGTTTTTGAGAAAATATTATTTTGTCAATTCAATGTTAATTAGCCTAGTTTTTAGGGTGATTTTAGCTCTATTATATGTCTACCTCTCGTGTAGATAGCCCAGTTATAGAGGCTCTAAATCCCGTTTTATGTCTCCACCATACAAGACCAATTTACTTTAGTGTCCAATCTCAGAAAATAGTTTTTGAGAAAATATTATTTTGTAAATTCAATGTTAATTAGCCTAGTTTTTAGGGTGATTTTAGCTCTATTATATGTCTACCTCTCGTGTAGATAGCCCAGTTATAGAGGCACTAAATCCCGTTTTTATGTCTCCACCATACAAGACCAATTCACTTTAGTGTCCAATCTCAGAAAATAGTTTTTGAGAAAATATTATTTTGTCAATTCAATGTTAATTATCTTAGTTTTTAGGGTGATTTTAGCTCTATTATATGTCTACCTCTCGTGTATTAAGATAGCCCAGTTATAGAGGCTCTAAATCCCGTTTTATGTCTCCACCATACAAGACCAATTCACTTTAGTGTCCAATCTCAGAAAATAGTTTTTGAGAAATTATTATTTTGTCAATTCAATGTTAATTATCTTAGTTTTTAGGGTGATTTTAGCTCTATTATATGTCTACCTCTCGTGTATTAAGATAGCCCAGTTATAGAGGCTCTAAATCCCGTTTTGTGTCTCCACCATACAAGACCAATTCACTTTAGTGTCCAATCTCAGAAAATAGTTTTTGAGAAAATATTATTTTGTCAATTCAATGTTAATTAGCCTAGTTTTTAGGGTGATTTTAGCTCTATTATATGTCTACCTCTCGTATAGATAGCCCAGTTATAGGGGCTCTAAATCGTGTTTTGTGTCTCCACCATACAAGACCAATTCACTTTAGTGTCCAATCTCAGAAAATAGTTTTTGAGAAAATATTATTTTGTCAATTCAATGTTAATTAGCCTAGTTTTTAGGGTGATTTTAGCTATATTATATGTCTACCTCTCGTATAGATAGCCCAGTTATAGGGGCTCTAAATCGTGTTTTGTGTCTCCACCATACAAGACCAATTCACTTTAGTGTCCAATCTCAGAAAATAGTTTTTGAGAAAATATTATTTTTCAATTCAATGTTAATTAGCCTAGTTTTTAGGGTGATTTTAGCTCTATTATATGTCTACCTCTCGTGTATTAAGATAGCCCAGTTATAGGGGCTCTAAATCGTGTTTTGTGTCTCCACCATACAAGACCAATTCACTTTAGTGTCCAATCTCAGAAAATAGTTTTTGAGAAAATATTATTTTGCCAATTCAATGTTAATTAGCCTAGTTTTTAGGGTGATTTTAGCTCTATTATAAATTATGTCTACCTCTCGTGTATTAAGATAGCCCAGTTATAGGGGCTCTAAATCCCGTTTTTATGTCTCCACCATACAAGACCAATTCACTTTAGTGTCCAATCTCAGAAAATAGTTTTTGAGAAAATATTATTTTGTCAATTCAATGTTAATTAGCCTAGTTTTAGGGTGATTTTAGCTCTATTATATGTCTACCTCTCGTGTAGATAGCCCAGTTATAGAGGCTCTAAATCCCGTTTATATTATTTTGTCAATTCAATGTTAATTAGCCTAGTTTTTAGGGTGATTTTAGCTCTATTATATGTCTACCTCTCGTGTATATAGCCCAGTTATAGAGGCTCTAAATCCCGTTTTTATGTCTCCACCATACAAGACCAATTCACTTTAGTGTCCAATCTCAGAAAATAGTTTTTGAGAAAATATTATTTTGTCAATTCAATGTTAATTAGCCTAGTTTTAGGGTGATTTTAGCTCTATTATATGTCTACCTCTCGTGTAGATAGCCCAGTTATAGAGGCTCTAAATCCCGTTTTTATGTCTCCACCATACAAGACCAATTCACTTTAGTGTCCAATCTCAGAAAATAGTTTTTGAGAAAATATTATTTTGTCAATTCAATGTTAATTAGCCTAGTTTTAGGGTGATTTTAGCTCTATTATATGTCTACCTCTCGTGTAGATAGCCCAGTTATAGAGGCTCTAAATCCCGTTTTTATGACTCCACCATACAAGACCAATTCACTTTAGTGTCCAATCTCAGAAAATAGTTTTTGAGAAAATATTAGTTTGTCAATTCAATGTTAATTAGCCTAGTTTTAGGGTGATTTTAGCTCTATTATATGTCTACCTCTCGTGTAGATAGCCCAGTTATAGAGGCTCTAAATCCCGTTTTTATGTCTCCACCATACAAGACCAATTCACTTTAGTGTCCAATCTCAGAAAATAGTTTTTGAGAAAATATTATTTTGTCAATTCAATGTTAATTAGCCTAGTTTTTAGGGTGATTTTAGCTCTATTATATGTCTACCTCTCGTGTAGATAGCCCAGTTATAGAGGCTCTAAATCCCGTTTTATGTCTCCACCATACAAGGCCAATTCACTTTAGTGTCCAATCTCAGAAAATAGTTTTTGAGAAAATATTATTTTGTCAATTCAATGTTAATTAGCCTAGTTTTTAGGGTGATTTTAGCTCTATTATATGTCTACCTCTCGTGTAGATAGCCCAGTTATAGAGGCTCTAAATCCCATTTTATGTCTCCATCATACAAGACCAATTCACTTTAGTGTCCAATCTCAGAAAATAGTTTTTGAGAAAATATTATTTTGTCAATTCAATGTTAATTAGCCTAGTTTTTAGGGTGATTTTAGCTCTATTATATGTCTACCTCTCGTGTAGATAGCCCAGTTATAGGGGCTCTAAATCCCGTTTTATGTCTCCACCATACAAGACCAATTCACTTTAGTGTCCAATCTCAGAAAATAGTTTTTGAGAAAATATTATTTTGTCAATTCAATGTTAATTAGCCTAGTTTTTAGGGTGATTTTAGCTCTATTATATGTCTACCTCTCGTGTATTAAGATAGCCCAGTTATAGGGGCTCTAAATCGTGTTTTGTGTCTCCACCATACAAGACCAATTCACTTTAGTGTCCAATCTCAGAAAATAGTTTTTGAGAAAATATTATTTTGCCAATTCAATGTTAATTAGCCTAGTTTTTAGGGTGATTTTAGCTCTATTATAAATTATGTCTACCTCTCGTGTATTAAGATAGCCCAGTTATAGGGGCTCTAAATCCCGTTTTATGTCTCCACCATACAAGACCAATTCACTTTAGTGTCCAATCTCAGAAAATAGTTTTTGAGAAATTATTTTTTTGTCAATTCAATGTTAATTATCTTAGTTTTTAGGGTGATTTTAGCTCTATTATATGTCTACCTCTCGTGTAGATAGCCCAGTTATAGAGGCTCTAAATCCCGTTTATATTATTTTGTCAATTCAATGTTAATTAGCCTAGTTTTTAGGGTGATTTTAGCTCTATTATATGTCTACCTCTCGTGTATATAGCCCAGTTATAGAGGCTCTAAATCCCGTTTTTATGTCTCCACCATACAAGACCAATTCACTTTAGTGTCCAATCTCAGAAAATAGTTTTTGAGAAAATATTATTTTGTCAATTCAATGTTAATTAGCCTAGTTTTAGGGTGATTTTAGCTCTATTATATGTCTACCTCTCGTGTAGATAGCCCAGTTATAGAGGCTCTAAATCCCGTTTTTATGTCTCCACCATACAAGACCAATTCACTTTAGTGTCCAATCTCAGAAAATAGTTTTTGAGAAAATATTATTTTGTCAATTCAATGTTAATTAGCCTAGTTTTAGGGTGATTTTAGCTCTATTATATGTCTACCTCTCGTGTAGATAGCCCAGTTATAGAGGCTCTAAATCCCGTTTTTATGACTCCACCATACAAGACCAATTCACTTTAGTGTCCAATCTCAGAAAATAGTTTTTGAGAAAATATTAGTTTGTCAATTCAATGTTAATTAGCCTAGTTTTAGGGTGATTTTAGCTCTATTATATGTCTACCTCTCGTGTAGATAGCCCAGTTATAGAGGCTCTAAATCCCGTTTTTATGTCTCCACCATACAAGACCAATTCACTTTAGTGTCCAATCTCAGAAAATAGTTTTTGAGAAAATATTATTTTGTCAATTCAATGTTAATTAGCCTAGTTTTTAGGGTGATTTTAGCTCTATTATATGTCTACCTCTCGTGTAGATAGCCCAGTTATAGAGGCTCTAAATCCCGTTTTATGTCTCCACCATACAAGGCCAATTCACTTTAGTGTCCAATCTCAGAAAATAGTTTTTGAGAAAATATTATTTTGTCAATTCAATGTTAATTAGCCTAGTTTTTAGGGTGATTTTAGCTCTATTATATGTCTACCTCTCGTGTAGATAGCCCAGTTATAGAGGCTCTAAATCCCATTTTATGTCTCCATCATACAAGACCAATTCACTTTAGTGTCCAATCTCAGAAAATAGTTTTTGAGAAAATATTATTTTGTCAATTCAATGTTAATTAGCCTAGTTTTTAGGGTGATTTTAGCTCTATTATATGTCTACCTCTCGTGTAGATAGCCCAGTTATAAAGGCTCTAAATCCCGTTTTATGTCTCCACCATACAAGACCAATTCACTTTAGTGTCCAATCTCAGAAAATAGTTTTTGAGAAAATATTATTTTGTCAATTCAATGTTAATTAGCCTAGTTTTTAGGGTGATTTTAGCTCTATTATATGTCTACCTCTCGTGTAGATAGCCCAGTTATAAAGGCTCTAAATCCCGTTTTATGTCTCCACCATACAAGACCAATTCACTTTAGTGTCCAATCTCAGAAAATAGTTTTTGAGAAAATATTATTTTGTCAATTCAATGTTAATTAGCCTAGTTTTTAGGGTGATTTTAGCTCTATTATATGTCTACCTCTCGTGTAGATAGCCCAGTTATAAAGGCTCTAAATCCCGTTTTATGTCTCCACCATACAAGACCAATTCACTTTAGCGTCCAATCTCAGAAAATAGTTTTTGAGAAAATATTATTTTGTCAATTCAATGTTAATTAGCCTAGTGTTTAGGGTGATTTTAGCTCTATTATATGTCTACCTCTCGTGTAGATAGCCCAGTTATAGAGGCTCTAAATCCTGTTTATATTATTTTGTCAATTCAATGTTAATTAGCCTAGTTTTTAGGGTGATTTTAGCTCTATTATATGTCTACCTCCCGTGTAGATAGCCCAGTTATAGAGGCTCTAAATCCCATTTTTATGTCTCCACCATACAAGACCAATTCACTTTAGTGTCCAATCTCAGAAAATAGTTTTTGAGAAAATATTATTTTGTCAATTCAATGTTAATTAGCCTAGTTTTTAGGGTGATTTTAGCTCTATTATATGTCTACCTCTCGTGTAGATAGCCCAGTTATAGAGGCTCTAAATCCCGTTTTATGTCTCCACCATACAAGACCAATTCACTTTAGTGTCCAATCTCAGAAAATAGTTTTCGAGAAAATATTATTTTGTCAATTCAATGTTAATTAGCCTAGTTTTTAGGGTGATTTTAGCTCTATTATATGTCTACCTCTCGTGTAGATAGCCCAGTTATAGAGGCTCTAAATCCCGTTTATATTATTTTGTCAATTCAATGTTAATTAGCCTAGTTTTTAGGGTGATTTTAGCTCTATTATATGTCTACCTCTCATGTAGATAGCCCAGTTATAGAGGCTCTAAATCCCGTTTTATGTCTCCACCATACAAGACCAATTCACTTTAGTGTCCAATCTCAGAAAATAGTTTTTGAGAAAATATTATTTTGTCAATTCAATGTTAATTAGCCTAGTTTTTAGGGTGATTTTAGCTCTATTATATGTCTACCTCTCGTGTAGATAGCCCAGTTATAGAGGCTCTAATTCCCGTTTTAAGTCTCCACCATACAAGACCAATTCACTTTAGTGTCCAATCTCCGAAAATAGTTTTTGAGAAAATATTATTTTGTCAATTCAATGTTAATTAGCCTAGTTTTTAGGGTGATTTTAGCTCTATTATATGTCTACCTCTCGTGTAGATAGCCCAGTTATAGAGGCTCTAAATCCCGTTTTATGTCTCCACCATACAAGACCAATTCACTTTAGTGTCCAATCTCAGAAAATAGTTTTTGAGAAAATATTATTTTGTCAATTCAATGTTAATTAGCCTAGTTTTTAGGGTGATTTTAGCTCTATTATATGTCTACCTCTCGTGTAGATAGCCCAGTTATAGAGGCTCTAAATCCCGTTTTATGTCTCCACCATACAAGACCAATTCACTTTAGTGTCCAATCTCAGAAAATAGTTTTTGAGAAAATATTATTTTGTCAATTCAATGTTAATTAGCCTAGTTTTTAGGGTGATTTTAGCTCTATTATATGTCTACCTCTCGTGTAGATAGCCCAGTTATAGAGGCTCTAAATCCTGTTTTATGTCTCCACCATACAAGACCAATTCACTTTAGTGTCCAATCTCAGAAAATAGTTTTTGAGAAAATATTATTTTGTCAATTCAATGTTAATTAGCCTAGTTTTTAGGGTGATTTTAGCTCTATTATATGTCTACCTCTCGTGTAGATAGCCCAGTTATATAGGCTCTAAATCCCGTTTTATGTCTCCTCCATACAAGACCAATTCACTTTAGTGTCCAATCTCAGAAAATAGTTTTTGAGAAAATATTATTTTGTCAATTCAATGTTAATTAGCCTAGTTTTTAGGGTGATTTTAGCTCTATTATATGTCTACCTCTCGTGTAGATAGCCCAGTTATAGAGGCTCTAAATCCCGTTTTATGTCTCCACCATACAAGACCAATTCACTTTAGTGTCCAATCTCAGAAAATAGTTTTTGAGAAAATATTATTTTGTCAATTCAATGTTAATTAGCCTAGTTTTTAGGGTGATTTTAGCTCTATTATATGTCTACCTCTCGTGTAGATAGCCCAGTTATAGAGGCTCTAAATCCCGTTTTATGTCTCCACCATACAAGACCAATTTACTTTAGTGTCCAATCTCAGAAAATAGTTTTTGAGAAAATATTATTTTGTAAATTCAATGTTAATTAGACTAGTTTTTAGGGTGATTTTAGCTCTATTATATGTCTACCTCTCGTGTAGATAGCCCAGTTATAGAGGCTCTAAATCCCGTTTTTATGTCTCCACCATACAAGACCAATTCACTTTAGTGTCCAATCTCAGAAAATAGTTTTTGAGAAAATATTATTTTGTCAATTCAATGTTAATTAGCCTAGTTTTTAGGGTGATTTTAGCTCTATTATATGTCTACCTCTCGTGTAGATAGCCCAGTTATAGAGGCTCTAAATCCCGTTTTATGTCTCCACCATACAAGACCAATTCACTTTAGTGTCCAATCTCAGAAAATAGTTTTTGAGAAAATATTATTTTGTCAATTCAATGTTAATTAGCCTAGTTTTTAGGGTGATTTTAGCTCTATTATATGTCTACCTCTCGTGTAGATAGCCCAGTTATAGAGGCTCTAAATCCCGTTTTATGTCTCCACCATACAAGACCAATTCACTTTAGTGTCCAATCTCAGAAAATAGTTTTTGAGAAAATATTTTTTTGTCAATTCAATGTTAATTAGCCTAGTTTTTAGGGTGATTTTAGCTCTATTATATGTCTACCTCTCGTGTAGATAGCCCAGTTATAGAGGCTCTAAATCCCGTTTTATGTCTCCACCATACAAGACCAATTCACTTTAGTGTCCAATCTCAGAAAATAGTTTTTGAGAAAATATTATTTTGTCAATTCAATGTTAATTAGCCTAGTTTTTAGGGTGATTTTAGCTCTATTATATGTCTACCTCTCGTGTAGATAGCCCAGTTATAGAGGCTCTAAATCCCGTTTTATGTCTCCACCATACAAGACCAATTCACTTTAGTGTCCAATCTCAGAAAATAGTTTTTGAGAAAATATTATTTTGTCAATTCAATGTTAATTAGCCTAGTTTTTAGGGTGATTTTAGCTCTATTATATGTCTACCTCTCGTGTAGATAGCCCAGTTATATAGGCTCTAAATCCCGTTTTATGTCTCCTCCATACAAGACCAATTCACTTTAGTGTCCAATCTCAGAAAATAGTTTTTGAGAAAATATTATTTTGTCAATTCAATGTTAATTAGCCTAGTTTTTAGGGTGATTTTAGCTCTATTATATGTCTACCTCTCGTGTAGATAGCCCAGTTATAGAGGCTCTAAATCCCGTTTTATGTCTCCACCATACAAGACCAATTCACTTTAGTGTCCAATCTCAGAAAATAGTTTTTGAGAAAATATTATTTTGTCAATTCAATGTTAATTAGCCTAGTTTTTAGGGTGATTTTAGCTCTATTATATGTCTACCTCTCGTGTAGATAGCCCAGTTATAGAGGCTCTAAATCCCGTTTTATGTCTCCACCATACAAGACCAATTTACTTTAGTGTCCAATCTCAGAAAATAGTTTTTGAGAAAATATTATTTTGTAAATTCAATGTTAATTAGACTAGTTTTTAGGGTGATTTTAGCTCTATTATATGTCTACCTCTCGTGTAGATAGCCCAGTTATAGAGGCTCTAAATCCCGTTTTTATGTCTCCACCATACAAGACCAATTCACTTTAGTGTCCAATCTCAGAAAATAGTTTTTGAGAAAATATTATTTTGTCAATTCAATGTTAATTAGCCTAGTTTTTAGGGTGATTTTAGCTCTATTATATGTCTACCTCTCGTGTAGATAGCCCAGTTATAGAGGCTCTAAATCCCGTTTTATGTCTCCACCATACAAGACCAATTCACTTTAGTGTCCAATCTCAGAAAATAGTTTTTGAGAAAATATTATTTTGTCAATTCAATGTTAATTAGCCTAGTTTTTAGGGTGATTTTAGCTCTATTATATGTCTACCTCTCGTGTAGATAGCCCAGTTATAGAGGCTCTAAATCCCGTTTTATGTCTCCACCATACAAGACCAATTCACTTTAGTGTCCAATCTCAGAAAATAGTTTTTGAGAAAATATTATTTTGTCAATTCAATGTTAATTAGCCTAGTTTTTAGGGTGATTTTAGCTCTATTATATGTCTACCTCTCGTGTAGATAGCCCAGTTATAGAGGCTCTAAATCCCGTTTTATGTCTCCACCATACAAGACCAATTCACTTTAGTGTCCAATCTCAGAAAATAGTTTTTGAGAAAATATTATTTTGTCAATTCAATGTTAATTAGCCTAGTTTTTAGGGTGATTTTAGCTCTATTATATGTCTACCTCTCGTGTAGATAGCCCAGTTATAGAGGCTCTAAATCCCGTTTTATGTCTCCACCATACAAGACCAATTCACTTTAGTGTCCAATCTCAGAAAATAGTTTTTGAGAAAATATTATTTTGTCAATTCAATGTTAATTAGCCTAGTTTTTAGGGTGATTTTAGCTCTATTATATGTCTACCTCTCGTGTAGATAGCCCAGTTATAGAGGCTCTAAATCCCGTTTTATGTCTCCACCATACAAGACCAATTCACTTTAGTGTCCAATCTCAGAAAATAGTTTTTGAGAAAATATTATTTTGTCAATTCAATGTTAATTAGCCTAGTTTTTAGGGTGATTTTAGCTCTATTATATGTCTACCTCTCGTGTAGATAGCCCAGTTATAGAGGCTCTAAATCCCGTTTTATGTCTCCACCATACAAGACCAATTCACTTTAGTGTCCAATCTCAGAAAATAGTTTTTGAGAAAATATTATTTTGTCAATTCAATGTTAACTAGCCTAGTTATTAGGCTGATTTTAGCTCTATTATATGTCTACCTCTCGTGTAGATAGCCCAGTTATAGAGGCTCTAAATCCCGTTTTATGTCTCCACCATACAAGACCAATTCACTTTAGTGTCCAATCTCAGAAAATAGTTTTTGAGAAAATATTATTTTGTCAATTCAATGTTAATTAGCCTAGTTTTTAGGGTGATTTTAGCTCTATTATATGTCTACCTCTCGTGTCATGTATTAAGATAGCCCAGTTATAGGGGCTCTAAATTCGTGTCTCCCCTATACAAGACCATTAATTCACTTTAGTGTCCAATCTCAGAAAATATTTTTCGAGAAAATCTTATTTTGGTCAATTCAATGTTAACTAGCCTAGTTATTAGGCTGATTTTAGCTCTATTATATGTCTACTTCTCATGTATTAAGATAGCCCAGTTATAGGGGCTCTAAATCGCGTTTCGTGTCTCCCCTATACAAGACCATTAATTCACTTTAGTGTCCAATCTCAGAAAATATTTTTAGAGATAATCTTATTTTGGTCAATTCAATGTTAACTAGCCTAGTTATTAGGCTGATTTTAGCTCTATTATATGTCTACGTCTCATGTATTAAGATAGCCCAGTTATAGGGGCTCTAAATCGCGTTTCGTGTCTCCCCTATACAAGACCATTAATTCACTTTAGTGTCCAATCTCAGAAAATATTTTTAGAGAGAATCTTCTTTTGGTCAATTCAATGTTAACTAGCCTAGTTATTAGGCTGATTTTAGCTCTATTATATGTCTACGTCTCATGTATTAAGATAGCCCAGTTATAGGGGCTCTAAATCGCGTTTCGTGTCTCCACTATACAAGACCATTAATTCACTTTAGTGTCCAATCTCAGAAAATATTTTTAGAGATTATCTTATTTTGGTCAATTCAATGTTAACTAGCCTAGTTATTAGGCTGATTTTAGCTCTATTATATGTCTACGTCTCATGTATTAAGATAGCCCAGTTATAGGGGCTCTAAATTGCGTTTCGTGTCTCCCCTATACAAGACCATTAATTCACTTTAGTGTCCAATCTCAGAAAATATTTTTAGAGAGAATCTTATTTTGGTCAATTCAATGTTAACTAGCCTAGTTTTTAGGCTGATTTTAGCTCTATTATATGTCTACGTCTCATGTATTAAGATAGCCCAGTTATAGAGGCTCTAAATGGGGTTTCGTGTCTCCCCTATACAAGACCATTAATTCACTTTAGTGTCCAATCTCAGAAAATATTTTTAGAGAAAATCTTATTTTGTCAATTCAATGTTAACTAGCCTAGTTTTTAGGCTGATTTTAGCTCTATTATTTGTCTATGTCTCATGTATTAAGATAACCCAGTTATAGAGGCTCTAAACCTCGCTTCGTGTCTCCCCTACACAAGACCATTAATTCACTTTAGTGTCCAATCTCAGAAAATATTTTTAGAGAAAATCTTATTTTGGTCAATTCAATGTTAACTAGCCTAGTTTTTAGGGTGATTTTAGCTCTAATATATGTCTACGTCTCATGTATTAAGATAGCCCAGTTATAGGGGCTCTAAATGGGGTTTCGTGTCTCCCCTACACAAGACCATTAATTCACTTTAGTGTCCAATCTCAGAAAATATTTTTAGAGATAATCTTATTTTGGTCAATTCAATGTTAACTAGCCTAGTTTTTAGGGTGATTTTAGCTCTATTATATGTCTACGTCTCATGTATTAAGATAGCCCAGTTATAGGGGCTCTAAATCGAGTTTCGTGTCTCCCCTATACAAGACCATTAATTCACTTTAGTGTCCAATCTCAGAAAATATTTTTAGAGAAAATCTTATTTTGGTTAATTCAATGTTAACTAGCCTTGTTATTAGGCTGATTTTAGCTCTATTATTTGTCTACGTCTCGTGTATTAAGATAACCCAGTTATAGGGGCTCTAAATGGAGTTTCGTGTCTCCCCTATACAAGACCATTAATTCACTTTAGTGTCCAATCTCAGAAAATAGTTTTAGAGAAAATCTTATTTTGGTCAATTCAATGTTAACTAGCCTTGTTATTAGGCTGATTTTAGCTCTATTATTTGTCTACGTCTCATGTATTAAGATAGCCCAGTTATACGGGCTCTAAATCGCGTTTCGTGTCTCCCCTATACAAGACCATTAATTCACTTTAGTGTCCAATCTCAGAAAATATTTTTAGAGAGAATCTTATTTTGGTCAATTCAATGTTAACTAGCCTAGTTATTAGGCTGATTTTAGCTCTATTATATGTCTACGTCTCATGTATTAAGATAGCCCAGTTATAGGGGCTCTAAATCGCGTTTCATGTCTCCCCTATACAAGACCATTAATTCACTTTAGTGTCCAATCTCAGAAAATAGTTTTAGAGAGAATCTTATTTTGGTCAATTCAATGTTAACTAGCCTAGTTATTAGGCTGATTTTAGCTCTATTATATGTCTACGTCTCATGTATTAAGATAACCCAGTTATAGAGGCTCTAAACCTCGCTTCATGTCTCCCCTACACAAGACCATTAATTCACTTTAGTGTCCAATCTCAGAAAATATTTTTAGAGAGAATCTTATTTTGGTCAATTCAATGTTAACTAGCCTAGTTATTAGGCTGATTTTAGCTCTATTATATGTCTACGTCTCATGTATTAAGATAACCCAGTTATAGAGGCTCTAAACCCCGCTTCATGTCTCCACTATACAAGACCAATAATTCACTTTAGTATCCAATCTCAGAAAATATTTTTAGAGAGAATCTTATTTTGGTTAATTCAATGTTAACTAGCCTAGTTTTTAGGGTGATTTTAGCTCTATTATATGTCTACGTCTCGTGTAGATAGCCCAGTTAGAAAATATTTTTAGAGAGAATATTATGTTGTCAATTCAATGTTAACTAGCCTAGTTTGTACGGTGATTTTAGCTCTATTATATGTCTACGTCTCGTGTAGATAGCCCAGTTAGAAAATATTTTTAGAAAGAATATTATGTTGGTCAATTCAATGTTAACTAGCCTAGTTTTTAGGGTGATTTTAGCTCTATTATATGTCTACGTCTCGTGTAGATAGCCCAGTTATAGAGGCTCTAAACCCCGCTTCGGGTCTCCACCATGCAAGATCAATAATTCACTTTAGTGTCCAATCTCAGAATTTTTTTTTTAGAGAGAATATTATTTTGGTCAATTCAATGATAACTAGCCTAGTTTTTAGGGTGATTTTAGCTCTATTATATGTCTACGTCTCGTGTAGATAGCCCAGTTATAGAGGCTCTAAATCCCGCTTCTTGTCTCCACCATACAAGACCATTAATTCACTTTAGTGTCCAATCTCAGAAAATATTTTTAGAGAGAATATTATTTTGGTTAATTCAATGTTAACTAGCCTAGTTTTTAGGGTGATTTTAGCTCTATTATATGTCTACGTCTCGTGTAGATAGCCCAGTTATAGAGGCTCTAAACCCTGCTTCGTGTCTCCACCATACAAGACCAATAATTCACTTTTGTGTCCAATCTCAGAAAATATTTTTTAGAGAGAATTTTATGTTTTTTCTGAGATTGTACATTAATTATTAACTAACCTATTTTTTAGGGGAATTTGAGCTCCATTGTGTGTCTACTACGTCTAATGTAGATAGACAGACTATATACACCATATATATATATATAAAATACCCTAACCACGCCTACTCTACCCATAAAAACAGAAGTGTAAGGAAAAAGAAACATAATAAGATTACATTTATTTTTTATTATTTTTTATTTAATTTGAGTTGACCAATGCACCTGTTCCAGAGTCGATCTCACCCGCTCCACTGGCTGCCACTTGTACATTCTCTATCTTAACTGTTCCAGAGTCGATTAATGAAATTAACAAATATATGTACAGCCTGAGAGAAAGCAATTGATGGTAACGTGCAGCTACCATATATTCTATACCCCCCAAGGCATATCAATGCTCATGAAATCCCCGAGCTACTAAGTCGAGCGCCCCACGATGGTAAATTCCACACAACAGGAGAATACGAATAAGAAGAAACGCCATGACAGCGGCAGAATCTGCGGTCGTGGCAGCATCATGAAAAATGGGAAGCAGCACATCATAACCGATTTCTTTAAACTGGTGAAAATTCAGCGAGGAGGAAACTCGGCGACACTCAATATTCAACACGTCGCCACAACTCTCAAAAAGCACTGCAATGTCCACTTGACCAACATGATCGATTTGGCTACCATTCAGCCCTGCAGAATTGCCAACCTGGTCAACAAATGTAACACCAACCAGAAGATAGACATGTTATATCTCAAAATCATCTTTGTGTTATCGGTGGTCAAAATATCACCGTTCCGTTTCGATATCTACCACGACAAAGTGACGCAGAAGTCTCGCTCACGGAACCTCTATTTGACAAACAAAATCTCGGGACAAGCGGACTACGACCCCCTAGCATCTCTATCGCCACTGGCGTGTCACACTATATTGCACAAAGTTAATTTCGACGAGCTCTTAACGACACTCAAGTGTGCCATAGCTGAGGTTAATGGACGTGACACTAGCGTTGACAATGGACACTGTACCAAATTGGTGGTAGCAGTAGCTGTGTTACAAAGGTGAGCTGGATACAACCACCTTCCGTCATTTTTACTATACCCCCCCTAAAGCCAATGTTGTCACCAATGCCGATGAAGACCTGGTCACTCTCACCCCCATCAATGAACATTTACATTTTCTGGCGCGTCTTTTGAAGGTGAACATAAGTAGTGACCCCCACAACATACCACAACAAAGCTGCTACCTTTCGCTCCAAGAAGTTATAAATTTGAAAGATTTGAGATCGTACAATCATTCGAAACGCATCATCTTCACACTACTGTGCGCTGCATTGTATAACATGCGATTCTGCCACAACCAAACTCACGCCCTGAAAGTAGCTGTAACTGAAGACGAAAGATTACCGGTCATTTACTTTGCCCAAAAGAGCGACGGCGCCAATTTCCCCAGTTTGAAATCGGCCCTACAACTCGTGTATACCAAAGTGAAGGGTTGTAGTACCCAAGCGGAGTGTTGCACCAATTTCACTTTGGATTCACTGATCTGTGCCAAGATTATGTTTGAATGTACATTGCTATCACACACAAACGTCCGAGAGAGTATGATGGACGAAGATGCAGTGGATGGGCGGGAAATGAGGGTTATCACCGAATGGTGTATGAACATCGACCCCTTCCTTTACACAATTGATCCGGACCAGGTCTGAAGACATCATATTTATTGGAAATCCAGCTTCAACGGACAAACAACACACCAATGGATATTGTAGAATGAAGGACGAAAATAAACAAAATATTACAAAATAATTGTTTTTATATCCTGTAATTCAGAGACCGTACAAGCTATCATCCTAGAGGTCGTGCTTGGCGCAGGGTTTACACTTACAGTAGAGGAGGCATGGACCCACAAACAGAAGGATAGGAGAGGCCATGACCAGAAGGAGGCCAAAACCCGCGAAGATGCCGATGACCTGCGCACGGTGCCACAAGACAGACGCTCGGCTATGACCCAGCTTGTTTTTGCACGGCCCCTTGTCATAGTGCCGCAGCAAAAAATCATCCTGTGGAAGAAGATGAAATGTACGTTTAGCCCCATTGAGGTAGTAGACTGAGAAGAAAAGAAAGTCAGAGCATAAAATAATGCAAATTTAAATATCTCTTGGAAGGAAGTCCAAAGGAGCAAAGTTTACTACAAAATAGTTGCAATAAAAGTATAAGGTCTTACATCCAATGAAGTTAAGCAGCACCAGCAGAAGACGTGTTTGCAGCGCGTGCACAGCATCTGAACGCACCCCGCGTCCCTCTCCATGGGAACTTTACATGACGGGCACCTCTTTATGGTGTCGTCATAAGGAACGTCCTGGTGAAAAAAACAAAATTTATTTTTAATTTGTAGTTGATATAAAGTCATAACTATTTTGTAATGTATCAAAGTCTTGTTAATAATTGTTGCAAACTAAATATCTGTAATTTATAATCCAGGAAACTTGATTTAAAAACATAGCATGTGCATTGTGCAATCAACAAAGTGCGCAAATATGAGTGCCAGTACAAGCATTACTTCATTATAATATCTATTAATATAATACAATATTTAATACAAATTGTTAGTTCGGTGTTTTAAGCGTGTAGCCCACAAGCTCACTAGAGTTTCGGCTGGATGAGGTAGGCAGGGGGAGGTGGGGTGCCAGGGATGAGAGCACTTAGCACAGAAGACAGTAGTGCAGTTCTGGCAGGTGGCAGACTGGAGCTCCTCATGTTTGTTACCCCCCAGCTGGATTATGGTTTCGCACTCCGGCATGGGGCACCACACTCTAAGGGGGTCACAGTCCACTTCTGAAGCAATGCAAAAGTAACAAAGTTAGTGGGACGTCCATGCATAGCTTATTCATATTTTAACTAACAGAAATATCATTAGTTGTAAACTCCTTCACTCCTAGACATCCATACATCTGAGTTAAATTATCATACATTAGCTAAAAGAAGTAGTATGGGACTTGGAAATGCCACTTCATAACTGTACATCCTACCGACGATGAAAAAATCAGCACACAGCAGCTAAGATTTATTAGAAAAGTTGTCCTGAATTATAAGTACAAAAATTGATACTTTAGTAAAGATAATTACTGCTTTATCATATAGAATGGGAGTAAGAAACATGTAATCAAAGAAACTCACCTAAATTTGTCTTTAACCTAAGGTGAAATTGGTAGAGCTCAGGGCCCACCAGACTCTGCATCTCATCTAGTGTCAGTTCTCCCTGACAGTCGCAGTTGGCATCGGGACATTGGATGGTGTAGTCACCCTCACGGATCTGGATTGCTACGTAAACCGCCATGCACTGAGGAATACACAAAGGAAGAAAGGGAGTTTTTTTTATTGTGGTCTTCAAAAATGCTTGGTTCTGTTTTCCGACTTAAGAAAACTGAGGAGTAAGCTTGAATACATACAAAATTGAAGGTTGAGTGTTAACTATAACAAGTTTTACCTTTTTTAAAATAGGTTGTGCTTAACAATGGTAAAGCTATTCTTACATCAAAGGCATCTTGACTTACATATTTGCAGAAGCGACAGAGGCACTTCTGGAGCTGGTACATTTCCTTGATGGGGACATCAGAAAGGCACAGTTTACAAAAGACTGTATCCTGCCCGGACCTGGAACCCACAGAGGCGGTGGAGGCACAGCACGAGCATCCACTGCCTTCGCCCTCCACCAAACTAGAATCCATCTGTAACCAGAAGCTGTGGAGGGTGACCTTTGGCTAACTTTCTTTACGGCGCCCCTGCTGACGACAAGGCCAAGACTGTATGGCACTTGTGTAGTAGTGGCTCTGGGGATGTAGCTTCTCCATACTGCGCTATGCTATGCGCCGAAGTGTCCCTCGGCAATTCTTTCCGTTTCCGTCCCGGGGTGTCACAGCGACTTCATCCGTGGCATGATGAGCTGTGATTGGGTTTTATTGAGTCTCCGTGATGGATTGAAGAGCTTGATGGCTGTGGGTGAGGTTACTCCACGGCTGAAGGAGGCGACACTGCTCGTTCATGTCTCCACCGTACAAGACCACAGTTTACTTGGATGTTTCCATGTTGTAGAAAAATAAACAAAATATTACAAAATAATTGTTTTATATCCTATAGTGTGAAATAAAAATATAAGCTAATCTGAGAATATATGAATTTTATCAAGTAAGATTCTAGTTTTTTTAGGGCCCGTCTCTTTGTATTAGCTAGTCTAGTTTTTAGGGGCTCTGAATCCCATGTCTCCACCGTACAAGACCAGTTTACTTAGATGTTTCCATGTTGTAGAATGAAGGACGAAAATAAACAAAATATTACAAAATAATTGTTTTATATCCTGTAGTGTGAAATAAAAATATAAGCTAATCTGAGAAGATATGAATTTTATCAAGTAAGATTCTAGTTTTTTTAGGGCCCGTCTCTTTGTATTAGCTAGTCTAGTTTTTAGGGGCTCTGAATCCCATGTCTCCACCATACAAGACCAGTTTACTTGGATGTTTCCATGTTGTAGAATGAAGGACGAAAATAAACAAAATATTACAAAATAATTGTTTTATATCCTGTAGTGTGAAATAAAAATATAAGCTAATCTGAGAAGATATGAATTTTATCAAGTAAGATTCTAGTTTTTTAGGGCCCGTCTCTTTGTATTAGCTAGTCTAGTTTTTAGGGGCTCTGAATCCCATGTCTCCACCATACAAGACCAGTTTACTTGGATGTTTCCATGTTGTAG
>JBAKBP010029176.1:0-27495 GCA_037953745.1 Lithodes maja
CATTGTTCCCTGATTAAATAGCATTGTATGAATATTCCCATATTCAAAATATGCTACAGGAGGGCAATGCCGGACAAACTGGATTTTAGGTCACGTAAGGGATATAATGTTCTAAATGTATGCTATAGCTTTGTATTAGAGTGTTAGTCACCACAATATGTCTTTACTGCTGCAAATTAAATTATTTTTCCTTAGACTTTGTGGGTTAACACCCTACGAGCGGCCTAGGCGGTAATTTATATGTACCGCCCAGCGGGGGGGTTTTGGCCATAGATGGGGTTGTTTCCGTGCTCTTTTTCATGCATAAACAAGACCCAGAGCGTAATACAAGTATGTATCCCTGAAAGGGCGTAAATTGAGCTTTCCAATGACACCCGAACCATCCTTCTACGATCACTGGTTGTCTTGCAACGATCGTGCAACCGAAGGGCAAAATCGCTAAAATACGGTAGGTAATTTTCTTACATTATTACGTGTGTAGCGAGTGAGTGAGGGTGGAGGAGGGTGCAATAAATCTCAGTAGCTCCACGGCGGCCGTGGCGAGCGGTCAGGCAGTAATCTACGCTCCTCCCACAGCTCCGCTCTCTCTCACAGCACATTACGTGCTCAAAATTGCACTTGACAATAGCCGGGTGCCGCCACATAGGCCATATTTATTTCACTCGACTATAGCCGGGTGCCGCCAGTTATGGGTTAAATAAGGCTGATGGCGGCCATCTTGGATCAGCTGAGAACTAATATTTTTCATTTTTTTACCGTAGTTTTAGTATTTTGTCATATTCTATATCAATACTAACTCTGCGGGGGTCTGGGGGCGGCAGCCCCCAAGTTAGGTTAGGGTAATGACAAAATATGGTTTTAGGGGCATGATTTAATATTGCAAAATAATGGGTAAATAGAATTTCCAGAAGGAAAAACACCTTAAAACACAGTAATCAATGAAGAAACTGATGAGAAAAAGGATTATAATACATAAAACTCATACGTGACCTAAAATCCAATTTGACCGCAATGCCTAGTGAGTTAATTGCTCAATAGGTGGCGTTCTGAGAGTGAGGGTCCGAGTCTGGGGAATGAGACGGTGAAGCTCAGAGGCGAAGCGGCTTCAGAGATGGAGTTGCTTCGAGCCGTGAATGGGTGCTTCGCATGTCTCACTCCTGTTACGGCTGGATCGGCAATACATATTCGGGATTCTTGATCGTAGGACAGAAATGGCTTATGTGACAACGACACGCTCGATTCCAGTCCCAAATACTATATGCTCCAGACAACAAAAGCACCAACGCCCTACAGAGTTATCGTCTATGGTAACGAGGTACCTTAACTCGGCGAAAGTGTACAACAGGGGTAGGCTATGAGGCTAAACTCCCTCAGACATTTATAGGTTACGTTATTACTAAAGAAGTGCAATACTCAAGAAACTACGTTAATATTAAGCCTCTAATAATGTAGAATAGAAGCAGGCTAAAGGTATGACAGTGAAATGCTAAATGACAAATGTACACGCCTACTTGAAAGCGCGTGCACTAGAATAACTGTCCCCTACTAACATGCACTAGCATGTAGCATACAAGATGTTCATGATCCAGTAGATACCTAATAATACACATGGAAGGAACATAAACAGTAGTCACTTATTGTAATAATGAATCTATACTTGGAATAACTAAAAGGTTGCAGGCAACAGTACTGCGCCGGTAGCCTACTACCGCATAGGCTACTTCGCTTCTCTCACTCTGTCTCCCCTCTGAGTCTGTATGCGCCCTACGCAACAGAACTCCGGACACAGCAGCAAAACGACAGTGCAGTTAATTGATACATGAAAGTATTAATAGTGTTGTCTTGTGTGTGAGTAATGTGTATTGTAAAGTGTTACATACATAAACTTAAAGAGAGCTGCAATGCATAGTAAAATAAAGATATCACCCACTCATCATCCCCATGTGTTCTAGCTAGCAGGCCAAGTCACAGGAACAACGAGTCCCAGCACCGAAAGCGAGAACCCAGGAAAAGACTGTAGAGAACACAAGGACAGATAAATTACGTTACTCTACTATACCGGCACTACGAGCGAGCTGTAGTCTCTGGTACTACACTCGCTCCTGGCTCGGTAGGCAAATCAAGGCTAAGTCCTCGCCCCTCTACAGACAACTCCTGGGCATGGTCGGGCTCTTACACATGGCACTAGTCTAGTCACAAATTGGATGATGAGCTGGGCATATAACTCGTGAACATGTAGAACGTTCACCAACTATCCTCATCAAGAAGATCGCTGTTCACATTAACCCCTTAAATCTAATACATGTAAATATATGCTTGTCCTAAGAGTAATACGAGAGGTGAGTGCTGAAACTCCTTTAGGACCTCAAGGGAAGGGTAGGCATTTAAATAGAGAGAAGAATGAAATGAGAGTAATGTCGTCAGAGAGAAAGAGTGCAACCGTGAGAAGTTGGGAGAGAGGGCAAGGGATGTTAGAATCTCAAAGGTTCTAGGCAACCTGGTCATAGAGCACACAGCGAGCCTCCAGGCAATGTGCTGTACGACAACATGGGCAGCCCAGGCAGCCTAGGCAGGCGGCAATGTACTACCAACCCTGTCGCACCTAGCTATAAGCGCAGGGCTGCCAACCGGTCCATACGTCTGGCAACCACCCCCCCGGCAGCGTGGCGCACCGCTACCCTCTCGCTCTGAAGTCTAACTCACTCTCTCTCTCTGAATTCCTATCATCTCATCTATCAACTCCTCTATTGATACTACATATTAAATGGAAGGTCTCGACATGGCTTAAAACAAAACCCACCACTGGTTAGCACATGACGAGACCTTTGCAGAGATACAAAGAACATAGTTATACGTTGTCACACTCAATATAAGCAGCCAGCACGGTACACGGACCGTGACGGTACAATGGAGTACCAAGGAGTACAATCAGGTTGCGTTGCTACGCACTGGGTGCGTCAGAGCCCCCCCAAGATTTTAGATAATCGACCTTAGAAGCATTATCAAAATCTGACAGGCAACCAACCGACCTGCTACCCTTAGCTGCCACTAATTGCAAAAGGTGCACAACAACTGAAGTGTGAATTATACATAAAACACAATATCGCATGCATCATGCTACAACAATAAAGACTTACAAAACTAAAAAAAAATTCTCGTTTATTTTATTGTTTTATAATCTTTTTGGACGGCGTTATGATAGCCTAATTTTACTCCTGCTCAATCCACACACCGTGCACGACTATCCTGGATCATCAACCCTTGATAGACAATCTGCTATCACGTTCTCACTCCCGGCAATATGCTGAATGTTGAGATTATACTCTTGGAGCATTAGGGACCACCTGGTCAACCGCATATTCCGATTGTGAAACTGATTTAGGAATTTCAAGGGATGATGGTCCGTATAAATCGTCACTACCGGGCCGTAGGCTGGAACATAAACTTCGAAATGTTTGAGCGACAAGACGATAGCAAGAAGCTCCTTCTCTATAGTCGAGTAATTCCTTTGTGCCGAATTAAACTTGCGAGAAAAGAAGCTCACTGGGTGTTCCAAGCCCTCGGAATCAGTCTGCAGTAACACTGCCCCGGCACCCACACCGCTGGCATCAGTCGCCAGCTGAAAACTCCTGGAGAAGTCTGGGGCTCTCAAAATCGGATGTGTACACAGCAGGTGCTTGACTAGGTCGAAAGCCCTCTGACACTCCGCAGCCCAACAGAACTTCACTGACTTCGACAGTAGATCAGTTAACGGTGCTAAGACAGTAGAGTATCCCCGGATGAAGCGCCTATAATAGCCTATCATACCTAGGAACCGCATGACCTGGCGCTTAGTGGTGGGCCCGGGAAACATATTGATAGCCTGTATCTTGCTCAGGGGGGGGCACACCCGGCCTAACCCGACCACGAAGCCAAGATACTGCACAGTAGCCTTTACAAACTCACACTTCCTCAGGTTCACCACCAGCCCAGCATCGTGCAACTTCCCAAACAGGGTCTCTAAGTGCCTTAGGTGATTTTCAAAATTGTCATCATACACTATCACGTCATCAACCGTGCAGTTAGGGATTTCGTCACAAATATCGTTCATCAGGTTCTGAAACGTGGCAGGTGCGTTCTTAAGCCCATAAGGCATTACGTTACATTGGTAGGTCTTGCCATCTACCACAAAACCACAAACTTGCTTAGCTCGGTCCGACAGGGGTACTTGCCAGTAGCCTTTTACAAGATCAATTTTAGTAAGGTACTTTGCATTCCCTATCTTGTCCACGCTGTCGTCAACTCGAGGCAAAGGGTAAGGGTTGGTAGTGGTCAAGCCATTTAGCCTACGAAAATCTATGCAGAACCGCACCTTGCCGTCAGGTTTTGGCTGCAACGTGACGGGTGATGTCCACTTCACATAACCTTCAGTGATCATCCCTCTCTCAACCATGTACTTTAACTCCTCCCGTAAAGCTGGCAACTTTACCGGGGGCACACGGTAGGGCACTGACTTGAAGGGCACATTATCACCGACGTCCACGTCGTGCGTTACCTGAGTAGTGAGACCTGGGTGTTCGGCGAAAACAGAGGGGTATGACCTGAACAGGCCTAGGACAGCAGCACCCTGGTGCTCAGGCAGGTGACTTACAGCTTGCCTAGCCTCTTGTTCAGTATTCCCCGCCCACTGTTCCGCGGAAATGACACAGTCCCAGCTATCCTCCTCAGCAGCATGACTGTCCCCACCTCCTTCTCCACCCTGGCCGCTGCAGGCCAGCACAGGGACAGTGAGAGGCTCTGAGGGGCGTCTCACATACTCTTTCATGAGGTTAACATGACATAACTGATGTTTTTTTCTACGGTCAGGTGTTGCAACGAGATAATCAAGGTCGGACAGTTTCTTAGCCACCACATACGGCCCAATAAACTTGGCAGAAAGGGGGTGTCCAGGCAAAGGTAAAAGCAACATTACCTCCTGACCCACCGAAAACTCCCGAAACTTCACCTTGGCGTCATACTGGTGCTTCATGACCGCCTGTGCATTAACCAAGTTATTACCTGCCGCTGCCATGCAACCTATAAGTCTCTCCCGGCTCTCAAGGATATATTTAAGTACAGACCCCGGCTTCTCTTCGCCCTCCCAGATCTCTCTCACCATACTTAAAGGTCCTCTCACATTATGGCCAAAGACTAGTTGATTTGGACTGAACCCCAGGCTCTCTCCTGGGACTTCACGTGCAGCGAACAGAACATACGGCAGACCCAAATCCCAATCAGTGTCATGTTCTGCACAGTAACAGCGTAGCATACTCTTCAGGGTCGAGTGCCACCGCTCCAAGACTCCCTGACTCTCGGGATGGTAGGCTGACGACACTACAGAACATCTACCGTGCAACTGAAGGGTTTGCATGAACAATTTGGATGTAAAATTGCTCCCCTGGTCTGACTGCACCTCACGTGGAAATCCATAACGGGAACAGAACAATAATAAGTTTTTAACAACTGCCTTTGCCGAGCCGTTTCTCATGGGGTATGCGTCCGGGTATCTCGTAGCCACATCCATGATTGTCAACAGGAATTTATTGCCACTACTAGTAGGCGGGAAAGGGCCAACCAAATCTACTACAACTTTGCTGAACGGAGGCCCGGTGACAGGTATGGGAAACAAAGGTGCCTTCGGGATGGTCTGGTTAGGCTTCCCCGTTGTCTGGCAGGTCGCACACCCAGCCACCCATGCACAGACATCAGCCTTGACCCCAGGCCACCAGAAAAACCTGCCCAATGCCGCCAATGTTTTTGTTACCCCCAAATGACCCGCCACCGGCACATCATGCGCCAGACACAATAAGGACTCTCTATACTTATTTGGAACAACCACCTGGTCTACTACCCTCGCACCGCCCTCCCACTTCGATTTGGGGTCTAGAAATCTGCGGTACAATATCCTGTTGAGCCTAAAGAAATCTCCCGGCTTCGCATCCCCATCTTCCTCCAACTCTATGGCACCATTGCTATAACGAGCTAGGCTAGCGTCTTGCAGCTGCTGCTCACTAATGTCCCTGGGCGTCAATGCATCAAGATGGTTTTGTAATAAGACATTACCCCGGCTAGTAGGCTCTACTGCCTTAGTGGCTCTCGCTACAGCTCTTGCCTCACGCGAAGTCTTACCCAACTCTGCCTTGTTACACACCATATCTGGGCCAGAGTCAACTCCCGTGTTTATTATAGGTCCAAGTACCGAATCACCGAGAAGTGCAGCAGAATCAATGTCCCTTTTCCTGCCCTTAGCAACCTTCTCCTGATCCTTCCTCCACTGTCCCCGAGGTTGAGTGCTAGGCTGTGCAGGAGCCGCAGAGCGAGATCGGGTTACCACACAGGCCATCTCATCCTGTTGGCACCTCCCAACCCATTCCCGATTCTCACCATCCACGTCGGCCGCCCTCTCGGCAACGACTAAGGGTGGAGTCCCGGAAGTGGGCACCGCAAAGTCGTTGCCGAGAAGAAGGTCGACGCCCTCAACTGGCAAACACTCAACGATCCCTACATCCAGCTCCCTGCACACCTCTCCCACTCTCAACTCCAACCTCACAAGTGGGTATGACCTCGTAGCATTTATACCCTGCACCACAACAACTCTGGCCGCATTTATCGGTTTCCCTGTGAAGTTCCTCAACAAAGTTTGCGAAGCCCCCGTATCCCTCAGCAAGTCAACCCTCCGTAGTTCACTCCCCCAGCTCACAAACCCGTGTCCCCGATGGCTACAGAAAGTGTCCCGGACAGGTGTCGAGCCTTCCGTACGCTTCTTTACCGCGTGTGCCTCAGCTGCTGACAACCTACCCCGGGCAGTTGCTGCAGCCTTCAGAGACACACCGATACTGTGAACCAATGACACCGGCTTAGCGGGAGTGTTACTAGGGCACTCACGTGAATAATGGCCTAGCTTCTGACATTTGTAACATTTCACATCCCCAATGGGCTTCTTCCCTTGTGGGGGCGAAGAAGGGGCCTGACCTTTAGTAAACGGGAGAGGCTTGTGTTTGTAGGTGTTATTAGGTGCAATGCATTTAGTGTGGTTATGTGTGTCATAGGATTTGTTATTATCAAAAACTCTGGTGGGTGGGGTATAGCGCCCCTTCTGCCCTGACTCAGCCCTCTGAGCGGCACCGCAACCACGAATCAATGATAATCTGAGGTCTGCCATCTTGGCAGCCTCCTCTACTGTCTTGGGACATTTTTCCTTAATGTTCAGCGTTAGATCGGTTCCAGTGCATTTGTAAAACTGTTCCAGATAGAAAAGTTGCTTAATTTCCTCAGCCGACTCTGCGTGCTCGGACCGAAACCAGTTATTACCTGCATCTGTTAAGTCCCGTGCGTGCTCCATAAAACTGACGTCGCTCTTCTTATTCACGCCACGGAACTTCAATCTATAAGTTTCGGGTTGCAGTTCGTAGGCCCGGAGCACAGCCTCCTTCACCAGTCCATACACTACACTCTCGTCCAGTGACAGTGCATCGTAGGCTTTCAACCCCTTACCCACTAGACGTGATGAAACTAATGCTGCCCATTTAACCTCCGGCCAGTCATACTCACGACACTTCTTTTCGAAACGAGCAAAAAACTCAGTCACTGCTGTCTCATCAAATGCGGGTACTAACTTAATTAAATGCGAAAGTGAGTCTGTAACCCGGTGCCCACCACCGAGATGACGCCCCGTGGTCTCTACTCTAGACTTCTCGACATCCATTTCAGCCTGGTACCTGGTTGCATCCTGATTGGCTTGGATTCTAGCAACCTCTATGCGTTCTATACTAGCCTGTTGTATCTGAGTCTCCTGCAGCTTAAACTTAGCTAGTTCTAGCTGAAATAACATCTCAGGAGACAGGCCTGGGGGGGGAGAGCACAAAATGGGGGATCCACACCGAGACATGTTTACGGGTAAGCCAGCTTGCCCTTGAGAACCCTCCTGCTGCATCGTGCTAAGACTCGCTGGCTGAGGGCCCAGCTCAGGGGTAGAGTGGAATGGAGGCTTGGAGGGAACCCCCCAAGACCCCACTCCACCCACCGCCCCATCGCCATCACCCAACAAACATGCCACCAAATTCTTCTTGGGCCAACTGTCAGGACAGTCCCGCCCCAAAACCGTGGCTAAACAGCGAAGACCGTAACAATCAATAGCCTGCAGGCGCTGTTCGGTCAAAGGTGTCTGCAAAAATGCCCGGGCATCCCTCTCTCCACTTATAACACTCCCCTCCCCAAACATCTGTTGTACTTGCTGGTTACTAGGCTGTACCGTGTTATCCTCCCCCGTAAATGATGAGTCATTAGACATAGTGCTGGTTATACAATTGCTGTTCATAAAAAAAAAGAAGTGCTTATTACTAATTGCAGTCTCGACTCACAAAATGTTAAAGATGCTTGAATGACTCTACTCTAGACACCCCCAACGAAACAATCTGCAAGTCCACCAATACAATAATGACACAATAAAAATTCCTCCAATATGCAAGAAAATTCTAGCCAGCTCTACTAGGTAGCATAGAATAGTTCTCCAAAAAACATGTGATAGGATACTACTGAATCTTGTGCAAGGTCGCCATTTTGTTACGGCTGGATCGGCAATACATATTCGGGATTCTTGATCGTAGGACAGAAATGGCTTATGTGACAACGACACGCTCGATTCCAGTCCCAAATACTATATGCTCCAGACAACAAAAGCACCAACGCCATACAGAGTTATCGTCTATGGTAACGAGGTACCTTAACTCGGCGAAAGTGTACAACAGGGGTAGGCTATGAGGCTAAACTCCCTCAGACATTTATAGGTTACGTTATTACTAAAGAAGTGCAATACTCAAGAAACTACGTTAATATTAAGCCTCTAATAATGTAGAATAGAAGCAGGCTAAAGGTATGACAGTGAAATGCTAAATGACAAATGTACACGCCTACTTGAAAGCGCGTGCACTAGAATAACTGTCCCCTACTAACATGCACTAGCATGTAGCATACAAGATGTTCATGATCCAGTAGATACCTAATAATACACATGGAAGGAACATAAACAGTAGTCACTTATTGTAATAATGAATCTATACTTGGAATAACTAAAAGGTTGCAGGCAACAGTACTGCGCCGGTAGCCTACTACCGCATAGGCTACTTCGCTTCTCTCACTCTGTCTCCCCTCTGAGTCTGTATGCGCCCTACGCAACAGAACTCCGGACACAGCAGCAAAACGACAGTGCAGTTAATTGATACATGAAAGTATTAATAGTGTTGTCTTGTGTGTGAGTAATGTGTATTGTAAAGTGTTACATACATAAACTTAAAGAGAGCTGCAATGCATAGTAAAATAAAGATATCACCCACTCATCATCCCCATGTGTTCTAGCTAGCAGGCCAAGTCACAGGAACAACGAGTCCCAGCACCGAAAGCGAGAACCCAGGAAAAGACTGTAGAGAACACAAGGACAGATAAATTACGTTACTCTACTATACCGGCACTACGAGCGAGCTGTAGTCTCTGGTACTACACTCGCTCCTGGCTCGGTAGGCAAATCAAGGCTAAGTCCTCGCCCCTCTACAGACAACTCCTGGGCATGGTCGGGCTCTTACACATGGCACTAGTCTAGTCACAAATTGGATGATGAGCTGGGCATATAACTCGTGAACATGTAGAACGTTCACCAACTATCCTCATCAAGAAGATCGCTGTTCACATTAACCCCTTAAATCTAATACATGTAAATATATGCTTGTCCTAAGAGTAATACGAGAGGTGAGTGCTGAAACTCCTTTAGGACCTCAAGGGAAGGGTAGGCATTTAAATAGAGAGAAGAATGAAATGAGAGTAATGTCGTCAGAGAGAAAGAGTGCAACCGTGAGAAGTTGGGAGAGAGGGCAAGGGATGTTAGAATCTCAAAGGTTCTAGGCAACCTGGTCATAGAGCACACAGCGAGCCTCCAGGCAATGTGCTGTACGACAACATGGGCAGCCCAGGCAGCCTAGGCAGGCGGCAATGTACTACCAACCCTGTCGCACCTAGCTATAAGCGCAGGGCTGCCAACCGGTCCATACGTCTGGCAACCACCCCCCCGGCAGCGTGGCGCACCGCTACCCTCTCGCTCTGAAGTCTAACTCACTCTCTCTCTCTGAATTCCTATCATCTCATCTATCAACTCCTCTATTGATACTACATATTAAATGGAAGGTCTCGACATGGCTTAAAACAAAACCCACCACTGGTTAGCACATGACGAGACCTTTGCAGAGATACAAAGAACATAGTTATACGTTGTCACACTCAATATAAGCAGCCAGCACGGTACACGGACCGTGACGGTACAATGGAGTACCAAGGAGTACAATCAGGTTGCGTTGCTACGCACTGGGTGCGTCACACTCCCTAGACTGAAACAAGACCTCACGGGCCTCACCGTGTTCAGCGTAGAGTGTGCAGGCTCTCAGCCTATGCGTGAGAGGGAGTAGTTGGAATATAGAACAAAAGTTAATAGGTCCATAGGGTGTCATAATTTAGCCTACTAGGTTAGGTTAGTTAAGTCAAGTTAGTCTGCAATCTCTCTCTCTCTCTCTTCGCTGCAATGTTGCATCTCTCGGGAAGGATGTGGTGTCCGGGCGTACGGTCGTCATGTTTACATAGGTCGATCGGCGCGGTTCAGTTCCCATTTATTTTGACGGCAATTTTTTTCTGTTATTTGCCCTCTGCTGGCAATATATATAATGATGACAATAAGTCATGGCCTCATGGGGGTGGGGGGTATGGGGGGTAACCTATTATTGTATCCCACGGCAGTGAAAATAGATGGGAACATGATCGCGAGCTTGCTAGTAGTGTAAACAAGGCGGGCGGTTCTGGTACGCCCGAATACTACATCCTTGCCATGTGTTCTAATTTCCTAATACAGTACATATGTTTTTTTCAGATGTACCGGTCATTGACTGGTGAAGTTTGTGACCATGAGCAAGATCCGGTTACACCAGCTGCCGGAAGATGTCTTATTCTGCGTACTGAGCTACTGCCGAGCCAGGGATCTCGCCGCTCTTAACGCAACATCTACCTTGTTCCATCGCTTAGCTAGCGATAATATCATATGGAGAAATCTATGTTGTCGAGGTATGATTTAGCCTGCTATTTATTTTTTATTTATTTTTTTGATAAAGTGAATATAACAGCATTTGACTAGGAGCAATTTATTGATAATTTTTCATGCATACGTATACTGTACAGTACATCTATCTATTGCCGGACGCTGTGATCCCTGAAGGGGTGGCCACGTTTTGTACGCTGTGATCCCTGAAGGGGTGGCCACGAACAAAACGTTCCATGCCGATTCTGAGGCCATTTGTTCGTTTTCTGTTGCTGTAGAATTTTTTATGAGTGGAGGGTCGCAAGCCCAACCGACTTAAACCTCTTTAGTCGCCTTTTACGACACGCAGGAGACACGTCGGGCATATTCTAATCCCTTACCCCCAGGAGGGGTAGGCCTACTGTATGTGCCTCTGAACTCCACCAACAAGAAAATGGGGTGAAAGGTCTTAAAATCACCCAACTAATAGGGCAAACTTCTTAAAATCCCAATCCTAGTAAGACTAAACATGAAAGAGAAAAGGGTCCAGAAAAAATCATATACAGTGTACCTCCCCTTAACCCTTCGACCCCGGGTGGTACACGTGTGTACCATTTTTTTTTGGCCCGAGGAACCCGGGTGGTACAACACTGTACCATTGCTTGCGTGTGTGCTTTCGAATGGCGCGCGTAAAAATTTCGCTCCGTGGTCACCAGGCGTCGCTAGGCGACGCCACCAGACAGCATGTACGCCACCAAAACAGTCTCTACCCTGCCGCCAACATGGATACTAGCCCAAAAAGTTATTCCCTTGTGTCCGATTCTACGCTCCCTTCGACGCCTGCCCATGTTCGTCGCGCCCTAACGCAAAGGCACGTACAAGATGCGTTGACTCCCGGAGGTATTGAGATAGCTTTGAGGAGTTATGAACGTGGTGAAGGCCAAAATAGTGTTGATGAGTTGGGTAGTGATAGCTCCGAGTCTTATCAGTCTCACTATATTGAAGATTTTGACGATCTAGACGAAATCCATGAAAGATACGCCTTTTTTAGTGGATTTGACCATGACGATGAAAGTGATGATAGTGAGGCTGAGCGGGAGGCTGAGGTTGACCCGCCATTGTCTTCCTTATCTACCCACGCCACCCAAGTTGCCCCAGGCTCCCGCCATTCTTCCCCACCACCACCAGCACTCCCTAGGGTTGAGGACCCCCCACTTTCGGCCTATTTACCCACTCCTTCCCCACCTCGCCGACCTACACGCCGCCCACGCATCATTCGTTCCCCGCGAGATTATGAGGGGGGCTCTGAAGAAGAAGGGCACCTCACAGATGACTCTGGCCATGATTACCTGGGTCCACCGTCAGGGCAAGATGACAGCTCTGACGACAACGACGATGACGACGACTTTATGGACATCGACGACCCTCAACCCAGACGCTTTGCCCAGGGCCGTCGTGCTCCTGGCCGCCCTGGCCGCCGGGCTGGCCGCCGGGCTGGGCCTGGGCGCCGTCGTGCTCCTGGCCGCCCTAGGGTGCGCGCCGCCAAAGTTCGTGGGCGTGCTGCCCCCGCTCTAGCTCCACAGAGGGCAGTGGCACAACCTGGGCGCCCCGTTCAGGACCGCCTGCAGTGTGCACAGTATGTAAATGTGCACAAGCACGGTTACCTGCCTCTGGAACGAGATGGAGTCACCATTAGCAGAAGGCGGTGCCATGTCTGCTGGAACAGCCAGGTGAGGCCGAGGAAGCACAAAAAGACCACCATGCAGTGTGTGGAGTGCCAGGTGTCACTATGTACTATACCGTGCTTTGCTGAATACCACAGCAAGCAGGAGTACTAACTAATAATCATAGTGAAAGTACCAAAGACTGACAATATGTATGTATATAGGCAACAAGTGGAAATAAAACAATGTACAGGTGTATTGTGATAAAAAAATCATGTATTATGAAAACATATATAAATAAGTGAACAAAGACACAATAAATTGTATATAAAACGTTTACAAAGCATATAACTAAGTGAAAGTGACACATGACATAATATTAGATGGCCAAAGTATAATAAACACCTGTGATAACGAATAATCAGTGCCTAATATAACAATAACCTACCTCAATTACTCATAAAAACTACGGTATCGAGTGAAAATGTGAAATATTTGTTACAATCATAGCCTAATAAACATATTTTATATAATTGGACTCCAAATAACTATAATAACATCACTATCAATACATAAAATCGCCTCCGGGAGGTAAAAGGTTTTGCGCGACGAGTGGCTAAGAAAACAGTAGGTTAGCCGAGCCGGGGCCTGGGCAAAGGCGACGCATCCGAACGCGGGATGATTTTCACGCATAAAAATCACTCCACTTCCCGCGCTCACCATTATGCAATCACTTGGGCTAGAGACCTCTACTCAACGGCATTCTACACATGAAGGTTTGTGCTACATTTTTCTGTTTTTTTTATAACTTTGTGTAATGTATTTCAGGAGTAACATGTGAATCAACAGGGACCAAAATTCCTGAAAACCCCCGGACACAAAGTACAGTCACGATATTCCCTAGCCGGGGTCGGAGGGTTAATGAAACAAGAATATAAAAATTATAACCCGAATTATTTTTTTTTTTTTTTTCAGAATTTAGTGTTGGTCACCTCAGCATAGAAGCCGACGGAGGGTACCAGAAAATATATAAAAATTGTAAGTACTTCTACTGTGCTGCCATTCTGTTTTTGCTTTTTGGTGTGTTGTGTTGAGACTTAACCTAAGACGTGCGCATGGGGGGTATGAGACCACACGCCTGTGCGCACGTATTTGAGCTGTTCCCATCACTAACATCGTTATTTTACCATAAATAGCATTAATACTTATCCATACGCGCCTATTTTACGTTGATTATAAAGGTATTTGCCTGTTACAGCAATAAAACAAGTGGAAACAGCGTTCGGATGGTCAAAATCGGCGATACAGGCCGGGAGTTACATAAGCTATGGCTGAGGCAACCTCCCTCCCCTCCACTCCTCCCCACGTCTGGAGAGAGATTGTCGATCGATACTCTCTCTCTCTCTTGCACTCGCTTGGTAACAGTGATGACAACGCCCTGCTTGCAACTCGCTAATGTTAGCACGAAAATAGACCACAGAATAAGGGAATAACAGGGAAAATAGGTGATAACTGAAGGAGGGGGGGGGGGGGGGGAGGAAGGGATGTGGAGGAGTGATATTTGGCATGGCCCAGGGGCAAAAAAAAAAGTTCAAGTTTTAAATGGATTTTTTTAGGCCCAGGATCTTAAGAGTCTTCCCGCAGTCGCCCGGGGAAACTCTTGAGTTTCCCGCACTTGCCGGGTTAAGGGACCTATAGCCTGTTTTTTTTTAAGCTAGCGAGAAATTAACTCATCCCCATTTTAAACTAGGATTTTAGTTTGCTCCAAGGCACCTTCAAGATAAATTTGTACATTTTTAGGAAGAAAAAGTTTCTGGCCAGTTTCTCTTAAATTTCAGGCTCGCTATTGCTCGCCAGGATAAAATCGACACCTAAATCCCACGAAAAGTCTTAATATTGACAATGAAATGGGCAAAAGTTTTGAAATTTTAAAACTAATGGGGCTAAACATGAAGGAGATGGGGGTTCAGGAAAATACAAATACTTCCCCTTAAGTTACTGAGTTTCATTAAAATGTAAAACTTGCAAACTAAACAAACCAAAATTGGGACAAGGACAATATAAAGTCAAATTAAATTATCAAAATCGCTATGTGGAAACAACGCTTACTAAAATGAAAATTATTAAATAAAAGAACACAATATAATATATTACTGTTTTATGGTGAGGGCTGGTTCTGTCCAAAGTGAGGTTTGGCATCCTCTACCCAACCATAGCTGTTTCTGTTTGTCTTTTTTCCTGTATTGCTTTTTCTACGTAGGGGGCGGGAAGCCAGGAATCCTCCTCCCCTTCTAAAATTCACCTACTAGACGAGACTGAGACAGGTGCGAGGGAACGCGAAAGTGGTCCCGGACCCTAAGAATTGGAACTTTAAATTTTGTTTCTGTTCGGGCTCTGTCTCCAGTCGGCCACCCCAGCTATGGGGTATTGTGGCGGAGTATATACTGTACATTAACTCCTGTACCGGCAACTTCCTTATAACTTTATTCTGGCTACTATTAGACGATTTGATCAGTTTCAGAAGGGCCTCCAGCAATTAACAAGCTTCGAAATACTGTGCAGTACTGTACTGTATCTCACTGAACCCATTTTACTTACTACCTCAGATCCTTCTTAAGCTGTTCAAAATCGTCTAGATAGAGCAAGAAAAATATTAAAATGACGTCGCCGGTACAGACGTAGTTAATACAGTATTATTCATTTTTATTGTACGGTAGCGCTAATAAGTCATGTCTAAGCGGTCATTACGTTTAGCACACTATATGCTGTATTAATGTCTGCCAGATGTTGAATACGGTGGGGAAGTATATTAACATGTCACTCGATATTGATAAATCAAGTTTAGATATTACGGATGCTCTTTATTGATAAAAAATACTTGGTGCCGAGACATCACATATTTGGCCGACTACAGTATTAAGTTACATAAATGGTATATACTTTGGCACTTACCCCAGTATTCTTGTTTTTTCTAAAAAAAAATTATGGGGGTGCCAGAGTGTATCTATCTATTGCCTGATACCGTGATCCCCGAAGGGGTGGCCACGAACGAACCGCCCCTATGCACCTCTCTCCCCCCCGCCAAAGGCGGCTTTCTAGGGCCTTTCCTAGCTGATTTTTTTTTTTTTTTTTTTTTTTTTAAAAGAGACAATGAACGGAGGAAGGAAAAACACAGATAAAACAAAAAGGTCCATGTGCCTAAAGGCATCCTCCATTCATAAAATGTTTGTAACAACTGGATTTAAACATTTGTAGATTGTAAGTTTGTGGAAAGCAATTCGAGGGAAGTGAATTCCAAAGAGTAGTAGCTCTGGGGATAAATGAATTCTGATAAGCAGAAGTTCTGCATTGTGGAGGAGAAAGTGTAAATTCATGGGCGCTCTCAGCTGCCCTAGTTCTACTGGGAAAGATGTGGAGAGGCGGCACAATTGAAGCAAGTTCCTCGGAACAATTGCTGTGAAAATATCTGTAGAATAATGCAAGGGATGCAACGTTTCTTCGTATGGATAATGTAGGAAGGTCCTGTGTGATTGCAGGGTTATTGATTAATCTAATAGCTTTATTTTGAATTTTGTCCAACTGCCTCAATGCAACCACTCCACTTCCACCCCACAGAGGTGAACAGTAATCCATCTGAGAACGCACATGACTTTTATATATCACGGCCAACTGCTCGTCAGTGAAGAATTCTCGAACTCTGTACAGGAGTCCCAGTTTTTTAGAGGCATTCTTAGCAATGCTTCTAACATAATGTGTCCAGCTCAAGTTAGTAGTTAATGTTACACCGAGAATGTCAATACTAGGGGAAGTGGGAATATTTACATCATTAAAAAATATATGGGAGTCAGTGAGATTCTGTCGGTTAGAAAATTGAATGTACAGTACTTGGTTTTCTGTGCATTAAAGGAAACTAGATTCTTTTGTCCCCATCCATTAATTCTAGAAAGGTCCTGGTTCAGAGAAATTGCAGTGTTTATTTTTGAATTTATAAGATCGGGTTGGGTGACAGAATTGGTAAATGTGAAGGAACTGTGGAGTGTTGAGTCATCTGCGTAGGAATGTATTGGATTATGAGTGGTAGATATGAGATCATTGATATGAATGAGGAACAGAATTGGGGCCAAAACTGATCCCTGGGGAATACCAGCATTTATTGAGTGAAATTGAGAATAAAGGCCATCTACCATTACACGTATTTTTCTGTTATGAAGATAAGAAGAAATTAGTGGAACTAATGATGCAAGGCCGTAGTGTGACATCTTCGACAATAAGGATTGATGCCAGACGCTATCAAATGCCTTTGATATATCCAGTGCTATTGTATGTGTTTCACCATGTTGGTCTGTAGCTTGGTTGATTTGATGCGTAAGAAGGCAAAGCATGTCTGCAGTTGATCGACATCGTCTAAAACCATATTGCCTATCACTGATTAATTTATTATTCTCAAGATGCTTAATTATGTGATTATTTAATATAATTTCAAAGACTTCACCAAGAGTGGAAGTTATAGCTATTGGTCTGTAGTTTGATGGATCTGAAGAGGCACCTTTTTTAGGAACTGGATGGATGTTTGCTTCTTTCCAGGGTACTGGGAAGCATGAGGTATGAGTACACAGACGGAAAATTTTTGCCAATACAGGAGCGAGCACCAAGGAGCAATTCTTAAGTACTATTGGAGGAATTTCATCTGGACCAGGAGCCTTATCTACCGAGAGATTCTGCAAAATAGTTTTGACATGTCTGGTATGGATCTTAAGTGAGGGAATTTCAGGCGAATTAAAATTAAGTACAGGGACATCTTGATTTATTTCATCTAAGGTTGAGTTGGTGGAGAAAATATCCGCAAGATATTAAGCTTTACCTCGTGGGTCACTTACAAGATTGCCAGTCGGAGATTTTAATGGTGGAATGGATGAAGCAGTAGTGAAGTTGGATTTAAATGAGTTAAGAGTAGACCAAAATATTTTGTTATCATTTGGATTATTTAGAAGTTTATTTGCCTGCTTGTGGAGAAAGTTTGATTTAGTTAGGTTTAATACAGTTTTGGCATGATTTCTGATGTTTCTAAAGTAATTAAAGGCTTCATGTGTTTTTGATCTTGTGTATGCATTGTAGGCTATTGCTTTTTGTTCAGTTACTCTAGTACAATTATGGTCAAACCATTTAGGTGAATTAGATCTTTTACTGTACTTTTGATGAGGAATAAAAGTTTCCATTCCAATTTTTACAAAATCTTGTATGTGGCTCAAGGTGGAGTGTGCATCATTAGAAAAGAAAGAGGTCCAGGGAATATCAATAAAGAAACCTTGAAGACCCTCCCAGTCTGCCCTATCGTAATGCCATTTAGTCACCAAAACAGGTTCAGAGTGGGAAGGTGTGGTAGGTGATAGACAGGTGGCCTGTATCAGACAGTGATCAGAAGATCCAAGCGGGGACCTCACTGTAACATCATAATTTTCTGAATTGGTTGTTAAAAATAAGTCCAGTAGGTGGGAATTATGATTAGGATTATCTGGTACACGGGTGGGTTGGTTGACTAGTTGAGTGAGATTAAATGAGTCTGCAAATAGCTCACATTCAAGACCAGCATCATCAGTCCTGGCTGAATAAGTGAGCCATTGGGATTGAGAGGATTGGGTTCTTGTCATGTGGTGATGGGCTGGTCTATCAGAGTGAGAACTGAGCAATCTCTGCCATACCCATAGCTTACTCTGACTGTTCCTTTTACTTATATATTTTCTAGATCTCAAGTGACGGCATCTCTAACGTGGATTGACCTCCCAATCTACCAAGATTGGAAGCCAAAGCGTCACATTTTTTCCTTGCTCCTCAACTTTCTCTTCATAATTGCTGAGGGACTTTGCTGGGTGGGGCTTTGGTTTCCCGGGCATTTCCGCACCCTCCTCAGCTCCCCGCCATGGAGTGGCTTCGGTCACCCAGGCTTTATTGTGGTCGGCGGGGAGGGTTCTGTGGGGGCGCTCGGTTATGGCCTTGGCCTTGCTCGGGGCCTTGGGGCTGTTCGGCCAGGCAGCTTGGGGAACAACAACAACAACCTCTGTCCCCAGTTAGTCGACGCCCCTCCTCCCAACCAGCACCGCCTTCATCCATATACTTTCTCACTCCATCCTTCCACCTCTTTTTCAGTTTACCTCACACTCCATTCTTCCACCTCTCTTTCGGTTTACCTCTCCCTCTCTGTCCCTCCACCTCGCTCTCGTACACCCTCTTAGTCATTCCCTCGCTTCCCATACACCCATCCATATGCTCAGGCCCAATCCCCATTTTGGGGGTAGCCGACTCAAGACAGAGCAAGAACAGGAAAAACACAAAAACAACATAAAACAACGAATAAACACAGATAAAAAGCACAAACTCACACACATCCAGGTCACCCAGGAGAAGACCCAGAGACCAGGGTCACCAAGGTCGCTCCAGCACTCCCCCGGCCCCCGACCACCCGGAGAGGTTCCGATCTCGGCAGGCAGACATGCAGCGGAGCCAAAGCCACAAGCCCTCCCACCACACTTCCAGGCGCACCCTTCATATTAATCGTCTCCCCGGGCCAGGCGCCTGATGGACTATTATCTAGTCCAACTTGCGCCCGACCCCTTACTCCAAATGACCACGTGTTCATTCAACTATTCACAAGCATTCTCCATTCACTCCTGTCCACCACCCCTTCCCCTGCCTGATCTATAGTCATTCCTCTATCATCCAAAGCTTTTCTTACACAGTCTCTCCATCTCAATGGGGGTCTTCCTGCCCTTCTATCTCCCCTTGTACCTGACTCACATATTCTCTTTGTAAGCCTTTCATTTCCCATTCGTTCAACATGACCATACCAGCTCAGCACCCTTCTGTCCACTCTGGCTGACAAATGTACCTGCTGCCCCACTCGCCTACCTACGTATCTCTTCATTCCTCAATCTGTCTCGACGAGTAACTCCACACATATTCCTCAAGCAGCTCATCTCCATCACATCCAGCCCTCTTTTCTCCTTTTTCTTCAGAGCCCATGTCTCAGCCCCATACATTACTGTTGGCACAACAATTCCTTGATACAGTGCACTTTTTACTTTCACTCCAAGATTTCTCGTCTTCCACATACTTCCCATTGCTCCGAAAACCTTCCTTCCTTCACACACTCTCTGTTTTACCTCCATTTCCATACCTCCACTCTTACTTATCGTTCCTCCTAGATATTTAAAACACTACTTGTTCCAATATTTCCCCATCCAGCCTCACATCTAGATTCACCCTATGCTCTCCCCTATTACACACCATTACTTTACTTTTATTGACGTTCACCTTCAGTTTCCTCCTTCCACAAACCAGACCAAACTCTTTGACTACCCGCTGCAGTTTCTCATCAGAATCCGCCACCAATGATGTGTCATCAGCGAACAGCAACTGATTCAACTCCCAATCTCTACCATTCTTTCCTACTAAACCCAATCCTCTTCCCATAGTTCTCCTTTTCACCTCCCTCACCACACCATCCATAAACATATTAAACAGCCATGGTGACATTACACAACCCTGTCGCAAACCTACCTTTACCTCAAACCATTCACTCAACTCACCATTTCCTACTCTCACACATGCTCTGCTCCCTTCATAAAAACTCTTAACTGCTTCTAACAAATTTCCTCCTATTTCATAAATCCTTAACACCTTCCACATTGCTTCACGGTCCACACGATCATCGCTTTTTCCAAGTCCATAAAAGCCCAATATATCTCCTTATGCTTCTCTAAATACTTCACGCATAACTGTCTTACTGCAAACATCTGATCCACACACCCTCTTCCCCTCCTAAAACCGCACTGTTCTTCTCCTATTGAAACTTCCGTACACTTTATTATCCTCTCTATCAACACCCTGCCATACAGCTTTCCAATCACTGACAATAAACTAATACAGTCAGGACCCCCAATACACGATTCCACAATGCGCGAAAACCCTAATACACGAGTTACCCCTCGAAAATAACATTAATTAATTAAACATTAATTACACGAGGTGGTACCACAATACACGAATCGAGAGCTAAGAAGGGGCCAAATCCGCTATTCCCGCTTGATACGCGAGCACGTCTACGTTTCGCGAGGCCCAGGCGTAGCTCCGAAAAGAGAAGAAGACGGGCATACGCCTGCCTTCCCTCCCGCTTACCCTCCCTCCCTCCCTCCCACAGTCCCGCTCAAGCGCTCATATCCGTGCGGAGTGACCAAACGTTTGTAGTGCCTGCCACTTTTTTCGCCATGACACGCCAATATAAGAAGATAACACACAAAATGAAGGTGGAAGTGTTGGATCGCAAGAAAAAAGGAGAAGGAAACTGTGCAATAGGCTTGTCAGAGTAAACTGTTCGTACGATTTGGTCAGGGAGGGAGAAGTTGGAGAAAATCGTGAAGTCCTACAGTCCTAGTCCTAGCCTATTTACTACTAATTTTAAGTTAAGGTTTCACATTTTTATTCATTGTTCTTCTTATATATAAGATATAGACTGTACTGTAGAGCCAAAAATGTCGAAAATAGGGCCAAAAAATGTCGAAAATAGGCCATAATTGAGAGATGTCACCCAATCTAATTATTCCCATTTAAAGTTAGTTCCACAATACACGAATTCACAATACGCGATGCCTCCTGTCACCCCTATTCTCGCGAATTGGGGGTCCTGACTGTACCTCTATAACTTGAACACTCCTGCCGATCTCCCTTCCCCTTGTACAACGGCACAATACATGCACTCTTCCAGTCTATTGGTACCATTGACACAGCAAAGCACACATTGAAAAGTCTCCCCAACCAATCTATTATCACATCTCCACCCTTCTTTATACACTCCACAGCAATACCATCCAAACCTTCTGCTTTTCCCGCTCTCATTTGTTTCACTGCTTCTTTCACCTCATTTTCCTCAATCCTTTCATTCATTCCCTGCCACCTGGGTGGCCTGGGTAACCTATCTCCATCCACCTCTGCTTCAATCACTGCTTCTCTTCCATCTTTTGTATTTAACAAAGATTCAAAATACTCTGCATATCTTTTCCTCACTTCAACTGGTTCCACTAGTAATTCTCCATTTGCATCTTTCACTGACTCTTCCCTCTTTTGTCCTCCTTTCCTTACTTTATTTACCTCCTTCCAGAACATCTTCTTTCGTTCTTCAAAATTCTCACTCAACCTTTGACCCTACCTTTCGTTTGCATCTTTTTTCGCTTCTCTAATTTTCCGTTTTGCCTCTCTCCTTTTCTCCTTGTACCTCTCCCATACCTCAACACTACCATCCTGTAAAACCCTCTCAAAACACTGTCTCTTCTCCTCAACTGCCTTTCTCACCGTATCATTCCACCACTCGCTTCCCTTCCTGATACCTCTGCCTCCTACTTTCCTTTTGCCGCATACTACCTCTGCACTTGCTTTCACTCCTTTCTTAAACTGTTACCATTCAACCTCTACTTCTCTCTCTTCCATCTCTCTCACTTCCATCCACTTTTCATTTAATCTTTCATTGTACTCCCTCTCTTTTGCACTCTTCTCTAACTCACTAACTTATTACCTCTCTTACTTCACGCTTGTCTCTTATTCTCCAGTAACTCTTAACTCTTAGCTTTCCCTCCACCAGGTAATGATCTGACATACCCTCCGCCTCACCTCTCATCACATTCACATCCAGCAGTCTACACAATCTTTCCCTTGTCACCAGCACATAATCCATCAATGCCCTCTCTACAATCTCTACCCTCACAAGTCTATGCCAGGTGTACTTGTGTATACGCCTTTTTTTGAAGAACGTATTACAGTACCTACACTCAATCTGCACTCTTCACATACATTTTCCAGTCTTTCTCCACTCTCGTTTACACCATCCACACCAAAACTACCGATGACTCCCTCAACAGGCTCATTTCCTACCCTAGCATTTAGGTCCCCTAAAACTATAACATTTTCATCAAACCCTTGTAGACAATCTCTCAAATCCTCCCAGAAACCCTCTACCTCGTCTAACTCTCTTTCACTTCCTGGTCCATACGCACTTACAAAAACCCACCTTTCACCCTTAAACCGCATTCGCACCCACATTAGCCTTGATGACACCTCTTTCCACTCTTTTTATAAACTCTCTCAACTCTTCCTTCACAATAATAGCCACTCCTTCTTTCCCCCTGACTCCCTCGTCTACTCCAGACTTTCTACCTATCACGTTTCCAAAATCCACTTCTCCCTCTCCTTTCATCTTTGTTTCATTCAGTGCAAGCACATCATACATCCTTCTTTCAAATAACCTTCCAATATCCTCTCGCTTCTCATTCGTACTACATCCACGCACATTCAAAGCTCCTATTCTTAGGGTCCGGGACCACGAACGCGTTCCCTCGCCCCTATCTCTGTCTCGTTTTTTGGTAGATTTATTTAAGGGGAGAAGGATACCAGGCCCCCGCCCCCGATCCCCTTTAGCCGACTTCTATGTCTCGCCGGAGAAAAGCGGTGGTGGAAATTTCTCACCCCTCCATCACAGAGGAGGCTACCTGCACCAGAAAGTGGCGGGCGTTGGGGTCGTCGCATCCCTACGCCATTTGAAAAAATTAGAGATGCAGAAGGAGAAAAAGGTAGAAGGGGCTATGGGAAGTAGAGGACACCAACCCTCACTCTGACAAAGGGTCAGCCCACCACTGAAAATACACACCATACACATATATTATATCTATCTATCTATCTATTGCCTGACGCCGTGATCCCCGAAGGGGTGGCCACGAACGAACCGCCCCCATGCACCTCTGTCCCCAGTCAGTCGACGCCCCTCCCCCCAACCAGCACCACCTTCGTTCATGTAGTTCCTCACTCCATCCTTCCACCTCATATTCGGTCTACCTCTCCCCCTCTGTCCCTCCACCTCGCTCTCGTACACCCTCTTAGTCATTCTCTCGCTTTCCATACGTTCCATATGGCCGAACCATCTCAAGTTGTTCCTTTTCACACTTTCCAGCACATCTACCTCCACACCACACCTCCTTCTTACTTCCTCATTAGTCTGTCTATCCCTCCATGTAATTCCGCACGCACTCCTTAAGTAATTCATTTCCACTGCTCTCACTCTTGGTCTGAGTCTCTCAACCAACGTCCATGCTTCGCTTCCGTAAGTCAGTGTCGGGATTACCACACTGTCATGCAAGGACTTCTTCACTTCCATACTGACCACCCTATTTCTTGTTACTGCTTTTAGCGTTCCTACAACCCTCTTCCCCTGTTGTACCCTCTCCCGCACCTCTTCATCCATAGTCCCATCTTTACTCAACACACTGCCCAGATACTTAAAAGAGTTGACGATCTCCATAGCCTGACCGTTCAGCTTCACCTCACACTCTGTGACTTCACCCCTTTCGAAGACCATAACCTTGCTCTTCCCCGTATTTACCTTCAAATTCCGTTTTTCGCACACTGTTCCAAACTCATTTACCAGACCCTATTATATATATATTAATGGTGGTATTTTGTTTTTCTTACAGTGCTGTACAAATATGGCAACATGCTGGGCCTGTACCAGTCTCAGCTGGGGCCGGTGGGAGGAATGCTGGAGATCCGGGCAAGTTACAGATGGTTCCTAGGCTACTTAACCCCTTCTGTACCGGTGACGTCTATTTGTTTTTATGTCGGATGCATTTAGACGATTTTATGAAGTTTAGAAAAGATATCAAGTAGCTAAAAGGATTGACTGAGATAGTCTGTAGCCTTTGAATTGGTAGTCATGCTTCTTAAGCTGAATAAAATTGTCTAATACAGTAGTTGCCAACATATAATGAAGAAGACGTTACCGGTAATGAAAGAGTTGAAGGGCATAGCTCACGAGGTTAGCTATCCTAATTATAAATGTTGGTGTGCAATATACCTCCTATGTGCAATAATAGTAGTCCAAGTTTCTTAAAAATGTAAATATAAATACATTAGTGTTTTGGATGGTGGTGGTGAGAGGCATTTTCGACATGCCATGACGTATACGGAGGAATTAGGAATACCCATAGAACAACACAATCGGTCAAAGAGTTGTTGTTGTTGTTCCCCAGGATGTCTGACCGAACAGCCCCAAGGTCCCGAGCAAGGCCAAGACCATAACCGAGTGCCCCCACAGAACCCTCCCTGCCTACCACTAAGAAAGCCCAGATGACCAAAGCTGCTCCCAAGCGAGGAGCTGAGGAGGGTGCGGAAACGCCCAGGACACCGAAACCCCACCCAAGGCCTTGTGCCCCTCAGCAATTATGAAGGGAAAGTTGAGGGGCAAAGGAAAAATGTGACGCTTTGGCTCCCAGTCTGCCAACCTCTAGGTTGGTAGTAGGGAGGTCAGTCCACGGAAGAGACGCTGCCATTTGAGATCTAGAAAGTTTATAAGTAAAAGGAACAGTCAGAGTAAGCTATGGGTATGGCAGAGAACGCTCAACACTCACTCTGGTAGACCAGCTCGGTCAAAGAATTTCAGGAGTCAGGTCACTGGCCCCCATTTTGATTCTCAGTATTCTCTGTTAAGCACTCCATGTTCTGAAAGCAGTTACAAAGATGTACAGATATTTAAAGAGAGGTATGAGTAATTGTATGAGCAGTACAAGCTTAATAATGAAGTGTAGAAACAATGACAAGCTGTTGAATAATGTACTGTGAATGTGAATATCAAGACGGAATATTTTGATTCGTTGGTTGTACAGTGACGTACACTATTGTACAAATATACCCTTTTACCGTTAGGGCCATTACCATTAGTGTTGCCCTATGGATTGAGCTGCCAATACATATTTATTTATGATTAACAAGACGACAAAAATATGAAGAATTGTATTGATAGATACTTATGGATAGACAAATTTTATACCCATGTGATATAAATATCAAATACTGCCCTCACATTACTCCATCAACCAGTAGACCCATCAACCAGTAGACCATATCAACCAGTAGACCATACCAACCAGTAGACCATATCAACCAGTAGACCATATCAACCACTAGACCATATCAACCAGTAGACCATATCAACCACTAGACCATATCAACCAGTAGACCATATCAACCACTAGACCATATCAACCAGTAGACCATATCAACCAGTATACCACATCAACCAGTAGACCATATCAACCACTAGACCATATCAACCACTAGACCATATCAACCACTAGACCATATCAACCAGTAGACCATATCAACCAGTAGACCATATCAACCAGTAGACCATATCAACCAGTAGACCATATCAACCAGTAGACCATATCAACCAGTAGACCATATCAACCAGTAGACCATACCAACCAGTAGACCATATCAACCAGTAGACCATATCAACCAGTAGACCATATCAACCACTAGACCATATCAACCAGTAGACCATACCAACCACTAGACCATATCAACCAGTAGACCATATCAACCAGTAGACCATATCAACCAGTAGACCATACCAACCAGTAGACCATACCAACCAGTAGACCATATCAACCAGTAGACCATATCAACCAGTAGACCATATCAACCAGTAGACCATACCAACCAGTAGACCATACCAACCAGTAGACCATATCAACCAGTAGACCATATCAACCACTAGACCATATCAACCAGTAGACCATACCAACCACTAGACCATATCAACCAGTAGACCATATCAACCAGTAGACCATATCAACCAGTAGACCATACCAACCAGTAGACCATACCAACCAGTAGACCATATCAACCAGTAGACCATATCAACCAGTAGACCATATCAACCACTAGACCATATCAACCACTAGACCATATCAACCAGTAGACCATATCAACCAGTAGACCATATCAACCAGTAGACCATATCAACCAGTAGACCATATCAACCAGTAGACCATATCAACCAGTAGACCATACCAACCAGTAGACCATATCAACCAGTAGACCATATCAACCAGTAGACCATATCAACCAGTAGACCATACCAACCAGTAGACCATACCAACCAGTAGACCATATCAACCACTAGACCATATCAACCAGTAGACCATACCAACCACTAGACCATATCAACCAGTAGACCATACCAACCACTAGACCATATCAACCAGTAGACCATAGGCGGGTGCCCAACCCCGAAATAGGGGGGCTATCCCCCCACCAAAGGTGGCTGTCTAGTGCCTTTCCTAGCTGATTATGAAAGGATTGGTTGAATAAGGTTGAATATAAGGTTATAAATTAATTTCCTCTGGGGGAAATCCCCAACTCTAATGAATTCTACAGCACTAAGCGACGAAGGCTATATAGCACTGGAAACTGTCGTAGCATAGCCGAGATTCAAACCCACACGGCTAGTCGTCACCAACATAGTGCGTAGAGCCTTAGCCCGCTAGACTACGACAGCTCCTATGAAAGGATTGGGTTCTAGTCATGTGTGATCAGCGTTCTCTGCCATACCCATAGCTTACTCTGACTGTTCATTTTACTTATATATTTTCTAGACCTCAAATGGCAGTGTCTTTTACGTGGATTGACCTCTCATCTGCCAACCTAGAGGTTGGCAGATTGGGAGCCAAAGCGTCACATTTTTCCTTTGCCCCTCAACTTTCCCTCCATAATTGTTAAAGGGCTCAGAGCCTTAGGTGGGACTTCGGTGTCCCGGGCGTTTCCGCACCCTCCTGAGCTCCTCGTCTGGGAGTGGCTTCGTTCACTTGGGCATTCTTAGTGGAAAAGCAGGGAGGGTTCTGCGGGGGTGCTCGGTTATGGCCTTGGCCTTGCTCGGGACCTTAG
>JBAKBP010029177.1:0-27492 GCA_037953745.1 Lithodes maja
AGCTGATTTCCTGGGTGTTGCGTGGGCGACATGGGGTTTCGGAGGAGAGGGCGTTTGGGGGGTTCCTCCCCAGATCCCCTCTCACTCGACTCCCACAGTGCCGTCCACTCAGTTGCCGGAGGTTAGCACTCTCCACAGAGGGATGAGCATTGGAAGATTGGAGTGGCCCTCGGGCGGTGCGTATGGTGGTTCCCCAGTTCTTGCCCCCCCTCCTTCAGTAGTGGCAGCTCCCTCTTCCGGCCTGTCTCCTGAGATGATATTTAAACTCGAGCTTGCTAAAATGGAGAATGAGTCTAGGAGGCATGAGAAGGAGATGGAGAATGAGACTAGGAGGCATGAGATTGAGGCAGAGAATGAGACTAGGAGGCACGAGGCTGAGCTTAGGTACGACTCAGAGAAATATTGTGCTCAAATAGATTTAGATAAGACTCGTGCAGAGTCGACAGGGACTCGGATGGGCCGTGAGGGCCAAGTAAGAGAACAGTCCTTGTCCCACTTAATCAAATTGGTGCCGGCATTTAGTGAAACTGAAGTCACAGAATTTTTTAATCGTTTTGAGAAGAAGTGTAGGGAGCATAATTGGCCTGAAGAGAAGTGGGCAGCTCTGGTCTCCTCAAGACTTACGGGTAAGGGTCTGAAGGCTTATGATGCACTGCCTTTAGAGTCTTGCATTGACTACCCAGAATTGAAGAGAAGCTGTCCTACGGGCATACGAGTTGCAACCAGAAACATATCGATTGAAGTTTCGGGGTGTTACAAAGACTAGGGAGGCGACCTTTCTTGAACATGCCCGGGACTTAAAAGATGCACTTGCTAACTGGACACGTTCTGAGAAAGCTGAGACGGCCGAACAGTTGACTGAGCTGTTTCTGCTCGAGCAGTTGTTATAAGTGTACTGGTGCAGATATGACTTTAACTATTAAAGAAAAGAACCCTAAAACTCTACAGGAGGCAGCTGAGATGGCTGACCTCCGGCTATCATTAATTCGTGGGTGCGGGTCTGCCCAGCGTAGTGAGGCAGGTAACAAGGGCGTGACACCCCACCCCCCCCGAGTTAGTGATATACATTATGCAAACAAGTACAAGAGCTATGATACCAAGACTGACCACAAGACTAACACCGTCCCATTTAAGAAGGGGCCGGGCCCTTCCAGTACCAAGGGAAGCCCAGAGGGGAGTTGGAGTGTTATCTTTGTCATGAAAAGGGGCACTTTGCAAGAGTCTGTCCTAGCAAACCACCTACAGCAGCTGTGTCTTTGGCCTGCAACATTGGTGTGTCTCCGAAGTCTTCTGAGTTTGCCCGGGGCAGTTCGTCAGAGGCTGAGGCACAGCCAATGCAGAAACACCTGAGAGGCTCGAACCCTGCTCAGGATGTTTTTTGCGACCATAGAGGACGGGGTTGCGTGATGTGGGCGGGGCGCAAGCATGGAGTAGAGGTCTTGCGTGATACAGGTGCTTCCCAGACTCTGATGAACAATTTGACTGGCTACCCTATAAATGCGGCTCGGGTGGTAGTGGTGCAGGGTATTAATGCAACTCGGTCATACCCGCTGGTGCGGTTGGAGTTGGAGGTGGATGGTGTGACACGTGAATTGGATGTTGGGATTGTGGAGAAACTGCCAGTGGAGGGCGTCGACCTTCTTCTCGGTAACGACTTTGCAATGCCCGCTTCTGAGGTTCTACCCTTAGTCGTTGCCGAGAGGACGGCCGACGTGAGTGGGGGAGAGCAAGAGTGTGTCGAGCGGTGCCAGGCACAACCCATGGCGTGTGCTGTCACCCGGGCTCGGACAGCTAAAGTGTCACAGCCTAGTCCTCCGTCTTCCGACCAGCAGAGGAACGATCAACAGGAGGAGGCTAAAGCTGGAGTTGGTTTTAAGAGTTTTGACTCGGCGGCTCTCCTGGTTGATTCAGTATTAGCACCTATGTTAGAGTCTGGAGAGGCCCCAGGACCTGTCACAGCTAGTGAGGAGGTAGGGCCGGAAGAGACTCCGAGGCAGCAACGTTGCACACGGAGAGAAAAAAGGATTGCTCAGTTTGATATTGGGGAAGGATTTGGGTTGCTTCGGAAGCATCTAGACAGGTTGGTTCCCTCAGATATTTGTAAACTGCAGTTGGAGGATCCGGAAGTTCAGAAGTGTGGTAATGGTGCTGTCGAGATTAAACACGAGGACGGGGAAGCATGTCATGTGAACCTGTTGGAGGAGTTTGTGAGGCAACCACCTGAGCAGCCTACTGTCCCTGCGTTGGTCTGCCGCGGCCAAGGTGGAGAAGGAGAGGGGGGCAGGGGGGCACAGGTGGAGGAGAGTAGGGATTGTCATGTCTCGGCGAAGCAGTGGGCGGGGGACACGAGTCTGGTGGCTGTGGAAGCGCTAGAGCACCTGCCTGAGCAGCAGTGTGCAGCACTCCAGCACCAGCTCGGTTCATACCCCACTGGTCGTGCCGAGCCCCTGAGTCTCACAACTCGGACGGTGCGAGATGTTCCGCGGGCAGGTCGCGTGAATGTTAAAAGACCGTTAGCCTCGTTGTTTCGGTGGTTTAAGGTGGGCGACGAGGCTTTGGCATGGTTGCCAGGTCAGGGTCGACCCATGGCTGCCAAGGGTGGTGGTCAAAAGGAGGACATTGAGCAGATTGGTAAGGTCGGCTGTGGTATCGCAGTGCCCGGTCGTCGCATAGCCTCCCAATGCTGCTCTAGTCTAATGCAACAGCCCTACCACAGACCGACTGTATCTGGCCATGTCGCTAAAAGCGGTGATGCTGCGCAGGCAGATGTCGTCACAAGGAATGTGGGGGTGCGCATGTACGGTATCGGCGGGGAAGCCTTAGCTATAATGAACTGTGGGAGTGACTGCACAGGTGGTACTGATTGTCCCTCTCATGACCTGGCTGTTCTAGGGACGAAGGTGGAGAAGGAGGGAGACTACAGGTTAGAAGCTGCGGTCTCGGCTGGGTTGTGGGAGGGCACTAGGCATGTTGTTCGTGGAGACAGTGCAAGGCAGTTATTTACTAGGCTATGGCAGTACTTTCGCATGTTTGTTGCTTCTCCAGGCCTGAGGTACGGGGTAGAATCCGACATGCAGGCTGGAGATAGTGCAAGGCTCAGTTTAATTCCCTGCCGTATAAATCCTGCTCGACAGCCTATGGTGCAAGCAGAGCTGGATTACGTGTGGACGAAGGATCTGAGGGATAAGGAATGTCGTGAGTGGTCGTTGCTTGTAACTTTGTCCGAGCGCGCTAAAGAGGTATGTGGTTTTGTGGTGGACGGGAGTACTTACCGGTGTAATGTTATGCCCTACGGACTTAAGAATGCACCAGCAACGTGTCAGAGCCTGATGAATGAAAGTGAAAAGGACAATGATGCGCTGGGGCATTTCGAGATCTATGTTCCAGCCTATGGTCCGGTCGGTGTAGTTTACCCAGATCATTACCCTCTCGAGATCTTGGACCAGTTTCACAATCGGAATATGAGGCTGACCAGGTGGTCACTAAGGTTATTGGTATATAACCTGGACATAAGCCATATTGCCGGTTGTGACAACGAGGTTGCATGTGGTCGTTCAGGGGTATATGATCCTGGGTAAATTGACACACGGGTAGCCTCCTGCTTTGGTTTGAGTAGTATTTTGCGCTTGGTGCTTGTTGGCTCGCGGTTGTAGCCCAGCGTATTGGGTCGTAAAGCAGGAGTTGAGCGTTTGGTATAGAAGAAAAATAGGCTGCCCTTATAGTGCAGCCGGAAAAAAACATATTAAAATATAAAAATCATATAAAAACTCTTTCTTTTTGATGAAGATAATTGTATAAGTTTGTCATAGCCTATAAGGTTTGAGTAGTCCACGAACTATCAAACGGCTGAGCTGCTGTAAGCTCGCTCTGGGAGCATGATATTATGTCTTTTACTATTGTTGGGAGGAGTTATGAAATGTGAATTTTTTTTTATAAGATGTGTTTTAGTGATAAACTCAGCGTTGTTTTAGTGCCATGCGGTCGCTGGGTGTGAGGGGTTTGATGGGGTTCTGTATATCAGATTTTAGCTCAGGGTTGAGCAAGTAAAATCTTGGGGGAGGTGTGACGCATGTCGAGTATGAGCATGCTGTACAGAACGCCCAGTCAGGCCCCACTCTCGCTAGGATCGTCAGGGCAGGAACTTTGGCTGTAGTCTGTGTAGAGTTTCCTAACTCAGTTTATGTGAACCGTTGTACTATAAGTATTATCATTATGTATTTTGTTTTCTTCTGAGTCAACGAGTTCTATTTTATATCATTAGTTATAAGTATTGTGTGTGGGACTTATATGTAATGATGTGATGAGAGAGAGCGAGTTATGTAACGGAGGACAGTGTGCGCGCCACGAGGTGTGTAGGCCTCACTCCCTCCTCCCTCCTTCCCCCCTCCCTCCCCCCTCATCAAGCGCGTGGGAATCCTTTGTCGATCCCAGATTGAGAGAGAGAATGTGACGTCATGATTGCCGTTATGCTCGCTACGGGGCCGAGTATAAAAAGGGAGGTCTCGCCATTTTTAGATCAGAACTCATCAGGCAAAGCGACCTCTCATATCCCTTGCAACTATCGATATTCTTCCGACTGATGTGAACTTTCTCTACTCTCTGAACAGCCTATTTTCTTCTCTTCTCGTCCCTTTTTAACACCTCCATGACCCCTTTGGTGCAGATTTAGTCAGCCAAAGTATTATCGCTTGAGTTCTCACGAGATAAGTGCCTGTTAGATAGCCTATTTTTGGAAGGGTTAACTAGATTAGGATTGATTGATGTTTGTTGCACTCGTATATGCATTTCCCTGTGTGCGATTATTAATGTTCCTGTTTTCTGCTGGTTTAGGCAATGCTAGACTGGGATAGGGTTCCTCGAGTTGTGATTTCCTATGAGTGCTAGGTTGGTTGAACCAGCACAATTGCAACGGAGACGTGGGAAGCCTAGGGGGTCTTTTTGATTGTGTACCGTGGGAGTTTAGCACTGTGTTGCGAGTGAGGGCTTTTGCCTGTGCCACCCAACACTGTGCTATCTCATTTTGCTTGACTTTGAGAGGATCGCCAGGAGAGAACCAGATACTAGTGATCTGGATCTCTCAAGAGAGCATCCCGTCAATTAGCGTAATTTGGCCGCACAGTCTTAAGGACCTCGCTAGGCTACGAGCCGCTTGCTCAGCCATTGTCTCTTAACCTTAGATATCCCAGCTAGACTTTGCTCGACCAGCAGATACAGCATAGTATTGAAGCTTCTCCTTATGTATATTATTGTTTAAGCACTATTGATTTCATGTGTGGCACGCTTAGCTACTTCAGAGATTAGTGGCCCACGAGCACAATCTTAGTAGGCTATTGCCAGTGCATTGTCGGAGTACTTCTTCTTAATGTTTGCCATATCCTATTGCTTATTCTTATAATTCTTCTTATGTCAATTTAAAGCCTTTAATTACCAGTGAGTTATTCATTAAATTGCTGTTCAAAATCCGATACTTACTTCTTACGAGTATTCGAGAAGCATCTAACTTATCAGAAGATTCCTTGCTTGATGCTCGAGGACTATTGTTTAACGTAACGTAATAGTGCCGATCCGAAGTAGAGGGTGGAGGACTTCTTAAGTTCTTAGTTCAAGGGTGGATTACTTCGGCTTCGGCCAACACTATTCTTTAGTGTTGTAGTACTTTCTTCTTTGTTTGATTGTTGACCAGACTAGATAACTCCCGTCTTGTTATTAGTCTGTTGTGTGAAACGCTAGTACCGAGTTCTTGTATACCCCGTTATAGCAGATAGAACTCTGGAGGGTAGTGGCGTTTTTTGTTCGGCTGGCAGTACTCTGGGGTTGGGATCGTGTGTTTCCGTTGTGGCAGCGAGCCATACTCGAGTCCTGTGTAAGAGCCCTAGTGTACCCGAGTGCCCGGTCGTAACAATACTTATATATTACACCAGCAAGACAGTTAAGGGGACAGATTTGTTTTCAGGTCTATATACTTATATATTACACCAGCAAGACAGTTAAGGGGACAGATTTGTTTCCAGGTCTATATACTTATATATTACACCAGCAAGATAGTTAAGGGGACAGATTTGTTTTCAGGTCTATATACTTATATATTCATTAGTTTTTTAGTTTCCTCGCTAGACCTTCGTCAAGTTTAAACAAAACATCCATTAAGCTACGTCCACACTGAGCAATGTTCCGTAACTTTGTGTTACAGAACAAGGTTGCGGTAACATAATTATAATGATGTGTTCCAAAACAGTTTCAGAACATATATTGGGTTCTGTAACTAGGGCACAGCTATCACTGGGTGAGCAAACACATGTAACATGTTTCATAACCAAGCCTCACATCTCAACTCACAAGATGTTGATTGGTTGGTTTGTTGGTTGGCTGGATTCCTGCCCGTGTGATACCCGCATAATGGTTAAATATGTTGGTCCTACACTAACAAAATATACCATCCTTACGAGGAAATTTACTATTTCATGATAAAATGCATTTAATAATCGAACAGTTCATGTGAAAAACATGTAGGGAAATTGTGAACGTGATTATGTGCCGTCCTGCTTACCTATAATAAACATTTTAGGACACTCCCCCTTACATACTGAGCTAGAGCCTCATTAATTGCCGTGCATACTTCAGGAATTATAGTAGAAATTGCTTGTTTGGAGATTTTAAAGAAGTACATCAGGCTTGTATATGAATCACCAGTTGCAAGATATCGTAGCGTAACCATAAGGCTTTCTCTTGGTGTAATCGCACTACGACAATTTGTGTTTTTCTTGCAAATTTTACCTCCCACAAGTGAAAGTACGTTCTCAAAATCTGCATAGGGTAGCCTCGTAAAGTGTTTTAATCCTTCCGTATCGGTGGACAAACCCCTAATAATATTCAGTCCACCACATGCATTACAATCATGTAACAATTGTCTCGTCCAAACTTTCCTTTTGCGCTTCTTCTTAGTTAGTATATGCAGTACCACGTAGCATGCAATAGCTAATAAAGCCTTCTCCTCCGACATCTCCACTACAAATGTTCTGTAACCTCACAAACCAATGTGGACTGGGTTTGTTTCATAATGTTTCTGACAAGCTTCCGGAACATGGTGCAACTTCGAGTAACCTTGTTATTGTAACATGTTACTGTAAGATAGGCTACGTAACCTCAGTGTGGACATACCTTTAGATCCTCCTTCTAGATTAGATTGTACATTTCTCGGTAGAAAAATGTCGGTTCTTCCAAAATGAATTTACCCAGTTTAAAACCGGGTCGAAACCATCGATATATTATGTAGGCAAATATGTTAGTTATGTCAAGTACTTCATTGCCATGTGTCCAAACCGTCGGTAATTCATTATAATATACGCCCTAAATAACTAAGACAAGATCTAAGGATGTAGTATCCGGGCTACGGTACTCATGTTTACATAGGTCGCGGTTTCACTTTTGTGTTTTTTGTATTCTGTTTTTGCCCCCTGCTGGCAACATATATGATGATGACATTATGTTATGGGGGGGTGAGGGGGGGCAAAGCCCCCCTTCAACTTATTTTTGTATCCCACGGCAGTCAAAATTGCCGGAAATGTGATCACGAGCGAGCGAATATGTTTTGTTGCTTTGGTATCTTAACCCCTCCTGCCCGGTTGTCATTTTAAAAAGACACCGCGGCAGATGGGCAGGAGCCTGGGTGTCATTTTAAAATCCGTAAGCTTGAAAGCCTATTAAGCGTGAACTGCGAATTCTCTAGCAGTTAAAATAACAAAGATAGGGCTAGGGCTAGGCCTATTATGACGTTTTTCGGCCAGATCGCCCGGATCTGAATGCTGTCCTATGGAAGGTGAGCCCAGGCAAGAAAGGTTAAGATTAATGGATAATGTCTGTTTTGCAATTTCCGACGGGGTTCATAAAATAACACGCCTAAACAACAAACAAAACAAGGAAAACAAATAAAAATACCTGTAAAAATCGTCCCCGGTGTTAAACAGGATATTTACCTTCCAAAATTACAGGCTCGCTATCCCTCGCTAGGAAAAAAATCGTCACCTAAATAGCATGAAAGGTCTAAATATTGTCAAAGAAATGGGGCGAAAGGTCTTAAAATCGACAAACTAATGAGGCAAACATCTTAAAATCTGAATACAAATGGGCATTGAGGCTAAACATGAGGGAGAAGGGGATCTAGAAAAATGACCCATCTCCCCTTAAAGGTTAAGTACACGACTACGATTATATATCCATTTATCGAATATATAAAGGTTAATGTTTATGGGGAGATGGGCTGTTTATGGGGAGAATATATAAAGGTTAATGTTTATGGGGAGATGGGCTGTTTATGGGGAGAATATATAAAGGTTAATGTTTATGGGGAGATGGGCTGTTTATGGGGAGAATATATAAAGGTTAATGTTTATGGGGAGATGGGCTGTTTATGGGGAGAATATATAAAGGTTAATGTTTATGGGGAGATGGGCTGTTTATGGGGAGAATATATAAAGGTTAATATTTATGGGGAGATGGGCTGTTTATGGGGAGAATATATAAAGGTTAATGTTTATGGGGAGATGGACTGTTTTTTTGGTTTATTAATTAAATTTTTCCTTTTTTTCTTAGTTTCTTCGCTAGACCTCCATCAAGCTTAGAAAAACACCCTCTAGATAACCCTTCAAGATAAATTTGTACATTTTTCGGTAGAAAAATGTACCGGCCGTAGGCCGGTTTCTCTTAAAAATACAGGCTCGCTATCGCTCGCCAGGAAAAAATAGACACCTAAATGGTACAAAAGGTCTTAAAATAGACAAAGAAATGAGGCGAAAGGTGTTAAAGTCGCCAATCTAATGGGCCGAATGTCTTAAAATCTGAAAACTAATGGAGCTAAACACGACGGAGAAAAGTGTCCAGAAAACCTGCCCATCTCCCCTTAAGAGTTTTGTCCTACTTACTTGGAACAGGGTATAGTTAATTAAGAGACGGCTGTGTGGATAGCAGGTCAGGTCAGGTGAAGGTATTGAGGGATAAGCCATTACAACGGCACCTCGTAGCTACTTTCTGCTGCCCCTATAGAGTGTTGAGAGGGGAGAAGGGGTGTTGGAGAGGAAGGAAGCTGTTGGAGTGGCTTTGTTATGTGTGTTGAGAAGGGAGAAGGGGTGTTGGAGAGGAAGGAAGCTGTTGGAGTGACTTTGTTATGTGTGTTGAGAGGGGAGAAGGGGTGTTGGAGAGGAAGGAAGCTGTTGGAGTGGCTTTGTTATGTGTTGAGAGGGGAGAAGGGGTGTTGGAGAGGAAGGAAGCTGTTGGAGTGGCTTTGTTATGTGTTGAGAGGGGAGAAGGGGTGTTGGAGAGCATGGAAGCTGTTGGAGTGACTGTTATGTGTTATTAGAGGGGAGAAGGGGTGTTGGAGAGGAAGGAAGCTGTTGGAGTGACTTTGTTATGTGTTATTAGAGGGGAGAAGGGGTATTGGAGAGGAAGGAAGCTGTTGGAGTGGCTTTGTTATGTGTTATTAGAGGGGAGAAGGGGTGCTGGAGAGGAAGGAAGCTGTTGGAGTGATTTTGTTATGTGTTATTAGAGGGGAGAAGGGGTGTTGGAGAGGATGGAAGCTGTTGGAGTGGCTTTGTTATGTGTTATTAGAGGGGAGAAGGGGTGTTGGAGAGGATGGAAGCTGTTGGAGTGGCTTTGTTATGTGTTATTAGAGGGGAGAAGGGGTGTTGGAGAGGATGGAAGCTGTTGGAGTGGCTTTGTTATGTGTTATTAGAGGGGAGAAGGGGTGTTGGAGAGGATGGAAGCTGTTGGAGTGGCTTTGTTATGTGTTATTAGAGGGGAGAAGGGGTGTTGGAGAGGATGGAAGCTGTTGGAGTGACTTTGTTATGTGTTATTAGAGGGGAGAAGGGGTGTTGGAGAGGAAAGAAGCTGTTGGAGTGGCTTTGTTATATGTGTTATTAGAGGGGAGAAGGGGTGTTGGAGAGGAAAGAAGCTGTTGGAGTGGCTTTGTTATGTGTGTTGAGAGGGGAGAAGGGGTTGGAGAGGAAGGAAGCTGTTGGAGTGGCTTTGTTTTGTGTGTCATTAGAGGGGAGAAGGGGTGTTGGAGAGAGTGAAAGCTGTTGGAGTGGCTTTGTTATGTGTGTTATTAGAGGGGAGAAGGGGTGTTGGAGAGAGAGGAAGCTGTTGGAGTGGCTTTGTTATGTGTGTTATTAGAGGGGAGAAGTGGTGTTGGAGAGAGGAAGCTGTTGGAGTGGCTTTGTTATGTGTGTTAGAGAGTGCGTCCTCCTCCCTCCGTGGTTCGTGCAACACTGGGTGCGACGTGCGTGGCGGCGCCGCGGATCTCAAGAACTCAACCTCAATTAGTTTCAATTAGTTAGTTAAGGGGGTAGTGCTTGGCTTTTGGTCTATATATTTATTTATTTATTTATTTTTGAGATTCCTTGCTAGACCTCCATCAAGCTTAGAAAAACACCCCCTAGACCCCCTTTCAAGAAAAATTTATAAATTTTTCGGTTGAAAAATATCCCGGTAGAGGGCCGGTTCCTTCTAAAATTAGAAGCTCGTTATCGCTCTTCAGGAAGAAATCGACACCTAAAGGGCACAAAAGGTCTTAATATTGATAAAAACAACGAGGCGAAACGTCTCAAACTCGCCAAACTAACGGAACGAACGTCTAAAATCCCCAAAACTAATAATATTGCTAAACATGAGGGAGAAGGGGGTCCAGAAAAAGCTAGTACTACCCCCTTAATCTTTGACTCTAACACGTCCTTCCTAATCTTAATAATGCCGTGTAATGGGAACCAGTACGAATGAACAGAATCCAACTTGAGGGTTTAAAATTAAGGGGGAGGTCGTTGCTTTTTAACCTCTGAAGTGCGCACGGGGGTAATTGAAAACGTCCCCCTGTGCTGACGTATTTGAGGTTTTTCGTCACTAAAATATTCATTGTACCATTACTCCAGAGAGTCTTCCCGCAGTCCGCCGGGGGAACTCTTAAGAGTCTTCCCGCAGCTCCCGGGTTAAGGACCCCCTTCTCCCTCATGTTTAGCGCCATTAGTTTTGAAATGTTAAGACGTTCTTCCCCATTAGTTAGTAGATTTTAAGGCCTTTCGTCACATTTTTCTATCAATATCAAGACCTTTCGTGCCCAGTTAGGTTTCGATTTTTTCCTGGCAAGCGTTGCGAGCCTGTAGTTTTGGAGGAATCAGCCTTCGGCGGCCGGGACATTTTTCTACCGAAAAATTTACAAATTTATCTTGAACGGGGATCTTGAGGATAATATAAAAAGTTTGATGGAGGTCTAGGGAGGAAACTAAAACAATACAGAATAAATATATAAATAAGCTAAGAAACAAACCCTACCCCCTTAAGGCTCCCCACCTAGCTGTTTTCTCTTTATCTCCCTCTCTCTTTGGCTTGTTTCCATTCGGCCCCAATCAGCCTACTGTTTTAAGACGCTTACCCCCATCCTGGTGTCAATAGTTTCCTGGCGAGTGGTAGCGAGCCAGCATATATAGGCTATTTTTTTTTTTTACAGCAAGCTAAATTTGTAAATTTTTCGATAGAAAAATGTCTCTGGCGAAGCCGGATTTCTCCATACAATGCTGGCTCGCTATCGATCGCCAGGAAGAAATCGACACCTGGATGGGGATAAACGTCTTAAAACAGTTGGCTGAATGGGGCCGAAGGGATACAAGCCAAGGAAAAAGAGAAAAGGAGAGAAAGATAAAGCCCTACCCCCTCAAGTGGCATCATAATTAGTACAAAGGAGTACAAAGGAAATCAAGCAACAACAGATCACACGTATCTTTTGCCGGTCAGTCATCTAAAATCAGAAACTTTCCAAACGGAGTCCCACAAGGATCCGTCCTATTCCCCGCACTCTTCAATCTGTACATGCACGATATAACTACACCCAATACGCCCCAAATAAACTTAGCCTCCTATGCAGATGACATAACACTCACATGCACACACCATGACCCAAAAAGAGCAACCGATCTCCTTCAACCCTATCTCAACACACTACATGGCTGGTGCACTACAAACAGACTTAATCTAGCCCCAGCCAAATCCACCGCAACCCTGCTCACAAGTTGGACAGGAGAACACGAATACATCCCTCAACTCACCATAAACAACACACCCCTAACACATACACACACACCCAAAATCCTAGGAGTAACATATGATACTCATATGACATTCAAACAGCACACCACAAACATTAAAAAGAAACTGACACCCAGACTTAACGCCCTCAGGTCACTTGCTCACACAAAATTTGGACACAACAAAGAAACTACCACCACAGTATATAAACAATACATAAGATCAGTGATGGAATACGCAAGCCCAGCCTGGGCTTCTAACCTAGCTGAAACACATCATAAGACCTTACAGACTATTCAAAACAAAGCCCTGAAGATCATTACAGGCTGCACAGCTACTGCACCCACAGATCACCTACATCAAGAAACCCAAATCCTCAAAGTCAAAGACCATCTGGACATGAGAGGCACTCAATTCCTGGCAGCAGCCTCCACGAACCAAGACCACCCACTAAACTACATGGCAACACATCCACAGACACCAAGAAATATCAAAACAACACCCAGCACACGGTATCACACACAATTATTGTCCTCTCTCCCTCCCTGCCCACCCCGAACCAACTTCCAGAAGCACATCCATACTCATATCTCTCACCGATCCATCCACTCACTCACAGACAACACGCAGCTGCATGCACGACCTCCCGAAATCCATCCTTCCGAATCCTCCCTTCTTCACGAGGACAGAGTCCACCTGGCCAGGCTGAGATGCGGACACCATCCAGCTCTCCTGAGCTATCAGAAGAGACTGGATGACTCCGTTGTCGACGCCTGCCCGGGATGTAACACAGCACCCCATACCATTAAACACATCATAGAAGACTGCATTTCACACAACCACTTACGCCAACAACACAATCTACACTCAATGAGAGCTCTGTGGGAAAGCCCGATCGTGGCCATGGCCTTTCTCAGGGACTCGGGGCTGTTCGGCCAGGCAGCTTAGGGAACAACAACAACAACAACAACAACAGATCTAGTGACCCTTCTAGGTTGCTTGTCCTCCAAAACACTGAGGATCAAGTGTCCAAACAGTGGTTTAGAGTGGGTAAGGGAACATTGGAAAGGGAATTACTGCCCTGGAACTAATGTCCGTGGCAGGATTAGGAAGTTAGTAGGGGACAGATGGGTTAGTAACTGAGGGGGGGGGATAAAATAAAGTTATTCATTTACAAACGCAGTCAGTCGCGGGTTTGATGCGACATATTTGTCTAGGCGGAGTTTAAATGAATCAACGGTGATGCAGTCTATAACGTTTCGGGGAAGCCCATTCCACAAGTTGACAACTCGATTGAAGAAGAAATTCTTAGATTCGTGTGAGTTAAAAGATTTACCAATAATTTTGCAACCGTTTCCCCGCTTGTAATTAGATTGGTCGATAGTGAAGTACTTACTACGGTTCATATTGTCGATGCTTTTGATGATTTTGAACACTTGAATTAAGTCACCTCTTAATCTGCGCTGGGTTAAAGGAAATAGATTTAATTCTCTAAGACGCTCTTCGTATGGTTTGTTCTTTAGGCTAGGTATCATTTTGGTAACTCTACGTTGAACTCGTTCTAGCTTGTTTATATCCTTTTGGTAATAAGGGCACCAGGATTGAACGCAGTATTCCAGAAGAGGGCGGACTAAGGAATTGTAAATGGTTAGGATAACTTCTTTGGATTTATGCTCAAATGACCTGCCTATAAAGCCAATTATTTTGTTTGCCTTCTTAACAAATTCTGAACATTGTTGACTCGGTTTTAGGTTACTCGATATTGTTACTCCCAGATCGGTTTCCCTGTTTACATTCTTAAGCTGAGTGCCATTCATCGAATAGTTTGCTTTCTCATTTAGGTATCCGATATGTAGTACTTTACATTTATCCGCATTGAAACTCATTTGCCAAATTTGGGCCCAACATGACAATTAATCTAGATTGTGTTGCATATCGTCAACTTGTTCTTTTGAGAGTACGCTATTTGCAATTTTTGTATCGTCAGCAAATTTTTAGATTGTACAGGTGAGACCCTCATCTATGTCGTTGATGTAAATTAGAAAGATAATTGGTCCTAGTACCGATCCCTGGGGTACCCCGCTACTTACATTGGTCCATTTAGATGCCTAACCGTTTATGACTACTCTTTGCTTTCTGTCGCTGAGCCAATTTTCTATCCATTTCAACACACCGTCTTGTATTCCATGCGCTTTTAGTTTTAGCAGTAAACGTTTGTGGGGAACTTTGTCGAAGGCCTTTTGAAAATCAAGGTATATAATATCTACAGCTTTACTCTTATCATAGAGGTTGAGGATATCGTGGAAGAAGTCTAAGAGGTTTGTTAAACAGGAACGTTTTTTACGAAAGCCGTGTTGAGTATCTTTAAGTATGTTATTTTCCTCTAAGTGATTTACGAGTCTGTCTCGTATGACCGTTTCTAGCATTTTACATACAACTGAGGTTAAGCTAATTGGACGATAGTTACTGGGTAGGGATTTGCTGCCTTTTTTTAATATCGGTGTTACGTTGGCTAGCTTCCACTGATTAGGCATAGTTCCAGACTGCAAGGATTTATTGAATAGTAATGTCAGTGGTTTGGAGAGCTCATCCTTAGCTTCCTTTAGAACTCTAGGCGAGATTGTATCAGGTCCAGGCGTTTTATTTACCTTGAGTTTACCTAAACAATTCAATACTTCTCTCTCTGTAACGGTGATATTGCTTAGAACATCTGAATTATCAATCTGAATCGCCGATGGTGTAGGGATATCACTGAGGTCTTCTGTTGTAAAAACTGATGCAAAGAAGGTATTGAGGGCATTACTCATTTGTACTTCGTATTTGGTGTATTCTCCATTTTCATCGACTAACGGTCCAACAGTTGAAGTAACTACTTTTTTCTTTCTGATATAACTATAGAATTCTTTCGGGTTTGTTTTACTTTGATTCGCCATATGTAACTCTAAGGTCTTTTTACTTTGTTTAATTAACTTTTTGGCTTTGCGTCGTAGCTCTACAAATTTCACCCGTTCTACGTCATTTTGTGAGGATTTTAATCTATCATTAGCAATTTTTTTAGCAAGCAGGCAGTTTGAAATATCTTTATTCCACCATTTGGGCTTATTATTATGGCCTGAACGCCGTATTTTCGATGGTATGCAGTCTTGCACTGCTTTTAGGTAAGTGGTTTCGAATAACTTCCAAGATGTATTTATGTCGTTATTGTTAATTAAAAGCTCCAGTCAGTTTCTTTAAACATAGCTCTAAGTTTATGGAAGTTTGCTTTCTTGAAATTAGGGACTTTTTCGATGCTACTATTTGGTTCGTTACTAGTAAACTTTAAAGTGAAAGTTATCGTACGATGGTCGCTGTTACTGAATTCATCACCAACATTCAAATTCTCTATAAATTCTTCTTTTGTTGCAAGTACAATGTCAAGAACGTTATTACCACGGGTCGGCGTTTGAACAAATTGATAAAGCGAACTCTCTTGCAAGTTCGTATACAAGTCGTGTCCGGAGTGTGAAGTAAGAGTATCGCCCCACTTGGTCACAGGTAAATTAAAGTCGCCAAAAATTACGGTATCTTGTGAGTTACTTACATCTGCAATTTGTTCGTAAATTTCTCGGTCAGTTTGCACTGATTGAGCTGGAGGTCTGTATATTAATGCAAGTATTATTTTTGTACCTTTATTATTCTTTATTAGCACAAAAGATGCGTCGACGTTCACAATTTGAGGTTTTGACAAGAGGGTAGGGTTATGACTTTCTTTGATATAAAGTAAAACGCCACCTCCATTTCGATTTATTCGGCTTTTCTCAAACATTACATAACCGGGAAGTGAATACTCTGCTAAAAAGTCTCTATCTTCTGTATTGAGCCAAGATTCTGTTATGCCAATCACATCATAATTTTCTGTAAACACTAGCTCCTCTAAATCTGAAAATTTATTGCGTATGCTACGAGCGTTTGCATAGAAAACCTTTAAATTTGTTATTTTAGAACTCACGGAACGCTCTTTAACCCTTCCTACCCGGTTTGCCTTAGATAAGGACAGCTCGAAAGAAGGGCTGCTACCCGACATGCCTTACCTAAGGCAGCAGCTTAATAGCCTAATTAATCTTGGTCTGAACGCCGTGCGTACGACGTATGTCAACAAACCCAAGCAGTGTGTCACCGCACCTCCGAAAACAAGAAGGAGAAGACTCTTCAATGTTATTGTTCTGACGTCAGACGAAATTAGTCTGAAAAGCCCCCATATTGGCAACATCTCTGCAATATTGGCTCCACTGAAATCGTCATCACAAATGAACCAGTTGACTTACAGAGCTCTACTCAATGCCAAAATACAGATTGAAACCGCACTACGATTATAGATGAGTGGGAAAGTTCTAGCAGTGAAAATAAACATAAATACGGTAGCCTAGGCCTAGACGTTTTTCAGCCATATCGCCCGGGTAGGGGCGACCGTCATTGGGTAAGACAGCCCGGGTAGTAAGGGTTAATAATATTTTTGGTTCTTGTCGGATCTACATTTATGTTCATGGCTGTCCTCGGTCCTCGCTGTCTTCGGTCCTTATCGCTGGTGGTCCTCGGTTGCCTCTGTTTTTTTCTTGGCGTTGGATGATTTATGTCACTGCTGCTTCTTCTCGGATGGCGTTTTTTGATCCATGGCTGAGGACTGCTTCGTGTAGGAGACGACACATGCGTGCTGAACCCACAAGGTTTAGATGAGTGCCATCCATGCGGAACAGATTTGCTGGTTGTAGAAGTTGTCCCAGAGGTTGATGAATTCAACTTCTTCCCTCAGACACAAATATTTTAGTCGGCTATTTGTGCTGAAGGCCTTGTCGTAGAATTTGTCAGGTGCGTCGATATTGGGGAGAATGCCTGAGATGATGATATTCCTTGACTTGTTTTTGTAGTGCTGGATCATCTTGCGATATTTCTGCATCAACTCTTTGGATCTGGTGCACATGATGTCATTTGAACCAGCATGGATGACAAAAAGGGTATTTTCATTTGCATCCTTTGTGGTATCTTCGAAGGCTTCCACAATGTCGTCCAGTCCAGCTCCAGGGATGCAAAATCTTTTTCGTTGATTTGGGACTCTGTCGCAGAACTCTTCGACCTGTCCTCGTACGATGGAATCCCCAACGAGCCTGGTCTCTTCTGGTTCGTCTTCCATCTCTACCAATATCTCATATCTGTTTGACATTGTGACTGGTAGATGAGACCTTTCCTGCGTTGGCCGTGCACCGTTCCTCACTAGTGTAAATCCGGAAACCTGTGGTGGCGGGACTCTACGTACAGGTCGGGGAGAGGAGTGGTTAGAATGGGGGCGAGGGGTTGGTACTGTTCGTGCTAGCAGGCTTCTTGCACGAGGAGTGGGGGAGAGACTAAGGTGAACAGGGCGGCTGTCCTGGTTTGATGTCGGCTCAGGTTCGTCAGAAGCATCTGCTGCAGTGTCTACTGCAGGTGTTGGATTGTTGGCAGATGACGTTGGGGCGGGTGGTGGGTGCTGGAGTTGAAACAATTGGAGTTAGTGATACTCCAACGTTGAGTGTTACAAACTCTTGGAGTGATTCCAGCTTCCTGGTGAGGGCGTTGATCTTGTTGTGGGCTTCATCCAATTTTGCTGTCAAATCCTCTTGTTGCTGGCAGAGTCGGCAGACTTGTGGATCGGCAGGAGCAAACATGGAAGCACCAAACCTACCGGCGCAGTTCGTACAGGCACGAGGCATGGTGACGATCACTTTCTTCAGATCACTTCACTCACTTAAAAACACTTAACTCACTTTAAAAACACTAAACTCACTTTAAAAACACTTCACTCCCTTCAGGTCGCTTCACTTACTTAAATAGGCCTAACCGAAAACAAAAATGTTGAAATACACACAAATAGGTAATCAGCGGTGATAGCCTAACCGAAAATTAAAACAAAACAAAATTAAATTTGAATACGCAGTGATAGCCGAACCGAAAACAATTTTATGTTTATTTAAACAGAAATAGGCCACCAGGGTTTATAGCCTATCCTAACCGAAAACAAAAATTATGAAATACCGGTACGCAGAAATAGGCCACCAGCGGTGATAGCCTAACTGAAAATTTAAAAATTGAAGTACGCAGAAATAGGCCACCAGGGATGATAGCCTAGACAAACCGAAAACAAAAATAACCGAAAACAAAAATTATGAAATACCGGTACGCAGAAATAGGCCACCAGCGGTGATAGCCTAACTGAAAATTTAAAAATTGAAGTACCGTACGCAGAAATAGGCCACCAGGGATGATAGCCTAGACTAACCGAAAACAAAAATAACCAAAAACAAAAAAGTATGAAATATGCAGAAGTAGGCTACCAGGGGTGATAACCTACCTAAAAAAGCAAAACAAATATATATATATATATATATAATAGAATATGTAACTAAATTATACAATTCACCAAATAGAGATTATATAAGAAGACAGTGTAACTGCACACAAGGGGTTAATATACTGTATCAACAGATGGCGCTGGTGTCACTGTAGGCTAGTCAAGCAGGATTATATTTAGATAAACAAAGTTATCAGTCAAAGGTTACTACAAGATCATGCAAGCAACAACTAGAATTACAGATATATATAGCTACAGTAGGATACTGAATACGATAACTACTAGAGTTAATAAGAAAATACAAAGCTAGGTCGATTAGAGGTGCGCGTGCGTCGTCTGCTACAAGCTAGGATAACAAATGTAAACAACAATGTTTATCAGTCAGAAAAGCAATAAAAATAACATGCATGGCAACTACAGAACTATGTGGAGGTTAAACAAGCACTTAACTACTGTTCATCCAATGAATAAAGGGAATAGGGATATGAAATACTCAAATTAGGATCGAGTTTTCTCAGTGGCGATGCAGAGCTGTTGGCGGTGCTAAAGCCGGCGGGTGTGTAGGATTAAGACACGCGAGGTTCTCTCTCTCTCTTGCTCACATTTACATTCACCCTCACTGTCACACACACACACACTAACACTCTCTCATCTCTCTCTCAATCAGTATCACACTCTCTCTAACTCTCTCATTCATGCATTCCTTCTTTCCTTACTTTCTTTCGTTCACTCTCACTCACTCACTCTCACGCTCTCTCTCTCTCTCTTTCCGCCAATATTTTGGCCAAAATTTCGACCAAAATTTAGGCCAAAAAATTTCAGCCATAAATTCTACCAAATTTTTCGGCCAATAATATCGTTAAATATAGCTAGAATAAATATAACACTTCGCTGATACTCATAGGGTTAAGTTGTTGTTGTTGTTGGTGTTCCCCTGGCTGTCTGGCCGAGCAGCCCCAAGGTCCCGAGCAAGGCCAAGGCCATAACCGAGCACCCCGAGAGAGCCCTCCCTGCTTACCACTAATAAAGCCCAGGTGACCTAAGCCACTCCAAGGCGGGGAGCTGAGGAGGGTGCGGAAACACCCGGGAAACCAAAGCCCCACCCAAGGCCCTGTGCCCCTCAGCAATTATGAAGGGAAAGTTGAGGGGCAAAGGAAAAATGTGATACCTTGGCTCCCAATCTGCCAACCTCTAGGTTGGCAGATTGGGAGGTCAATCCACGGATGAGACGCCGTCACTTGAGATCTAGAAACTATATAAGTAAAAGGAACAGTCAGAGTAAGCTATGGGTATGGCATAGAACGCTCAGCTCTCACTCTGATAGACCATTTAACCCATCACCACCTAACTAGAACCCAATCCTCTCAACATCAGCTAGGAAAGGCCCTAGAAAGCCACCTTTGACGGGGGAATAGCTCCCCTATTTCAACTCTCAAAGGGTTAAGTCTAAAGCATCAGCGTATTTTCACTCCTACATATTCAGATGTGTGTGAATTTGTGCTTTGTCTGTGTGTGTTCGTTGTTTTGTGTTGTGTTTTGTGTTTTCCCTGTTCTTAAAATTGACAACGAAATGGGGCGAAAGGTGTTCAAATCGCCAAACTAATGGGCCGAACGTCTTATAATCTTAAAACTAGTGGGCTATACATAAGGGAGAAAGGGGACCAGAAAAACAGCCCATTCCTCCTTAAGCTCGAGATAATTGTCCTCATTATTCGAGTTGGAGGAGGAGCTCGAGATTTGCTGCTTGGGTAACAGCAGACGTATTGACTCTTCTCTACCAAATAATGTTCACATTATTCTAGAAGGGGGATCTAATGGATGTTTTTTTTTAAGTTTGATGGAGGTCTAGGGAGGAATCTAAGAACATAATTTATAAATGAAAAAATCGACCATAAAGTGAACCATACCCCCTTAATCGTTTAGCTCAATAGCTGCCAGACCAGTGTTGAGGATATAATATGTTGAGGGAAAAAGCGCTCGTGTGATACAGGCTTAAGCTCGGTTCACACATACACGAATTAACGTCCCGTCCATCCCCGACCCCTTAATTCGCCGTGCCTCGGCGGCTTCCTTTTTGTCTATCTATCTATCTATTGCCCGACGGCGTGATCCCCGAAGGGGTGGCCACGAACGAACCGCCCCCATGCACCTCTGTCCCCAGTCAGCCCCTCCCCCCAACCAGCACCGCCTTCGTTCATATACTTCCTCACTCCATCCTTCCACCTCTCATTCGGTCTACCTCTCCCTCTCTGTCCCTCCACCTCGCTCTCGTACACCCTCTTAGTCATTCTCTCGCTTTCCATACGTTCCATATGGCCGAACCATCTCAAGTTGTTCCTTTTCACACTTTCCAGCACATCTACCTCCACACCATACCTCCTTCTTACTTCTTCATTTGTCTGTCTATCCCTCCATGTAACTCCGCACGCACTTCTTAAGTAATTAATTTCCACTGCTCTCACTCTTGGTCTGAGTCTCTCAACCAACGTCCATGCTTCGCTTCCGTAAGTCAGTGTTGGGATTACCACACTGTCGTGCAAGGACTTCTTCACTTCCATACTGACCACCCTATTTCTTGTTACTGCCTTCAGCGTTCCTACAACCCTCTTCCCCTGTTGTACCCTCTCCCGCAATTCTTCATCCATAGTCCCATCTTTACTCAACACACTGCCCAGATACTTAAAAGAGTTGACGATCTCCATAGCCTGACTGTTCAGCTTCACCTCACACTCTGTGACTTCACCCCTTTCGAAGACCTTAACCTTGCTCTTCCCCAGCATTTACCTTCAAATTCCGTTTTTCGCACACTGTTCCAAACTCATTTACCAGACCCTGCAACTCCCATTCATTATCTTTTTTGTGCATGCATAAAATGGTCCGTGTGGGTCGGGGCAACTGCCAGAAAATGTGTTATTTTGGGACACCCACGAGGGACACACGGACACACACGGGAGCAGTCGTCGTCTAGACGCAACCTGACGGCGTCTAGACGACGACTGGCGGAGTCTAGACGCCGACTAAAGGGATGAGAACGGCGGCAAAAAAACGTTGGAACGACCATCGTGGCCACATGGGGCCTGCAGATTGATGCCGTCCTGCCTATTTTCTTGGTCGGGGACGGACGGAACGTTAATTCGTGCATGTGTGAACCGAACTTTAAGGGGAGAGTGGCCGTTTGTTTGGTCTATTAATTCATTAATTCATATATTTTTTAGTTTCCTCCCTAGACCTCCATCAAGCTTAGAAAAACACCCCCTAGACACCTCTTCAAGATCAATTTGTACATTTTTCGGTAGAAAAATGTACCGGCCAAAGGCCGGTTCCTCTTAAACTTGCAGGCTCGTTATTGCTGACAAGGAAAGAATCGACACCTAAATGGCATGAAAGGTCTTATAATTGACAATGAAATGGGGCGAAAGGTGTTAAAATCGCCAAACTAATGGGCCGGACGTCTTATAATCTCAAAACTAGTGGGCTAAACATTAGGGAGAATGGGGTCCAGAAAAACGGTCTGCCTCCCCTTAAGCTCGAGATAATTGGCCTCATTATTCGAGTTGGAGGAGTAACTCGAGATGTGCTTGGGAAACTGCAGACGTTTTGACTCCTTGGATGTGTTCAAAGCTATACTCTGTTTCTTTCTTTCTTTTGTTGTTTATTCAACTGACGATAAATTTTAAAGGGGGACGGGCCGGTTTTCTGGACCACTTTTTCCCTCATGTATAGCCCCATTGCTTTCGAGATATTAAGACGTTCGCCCCATTAGTTTGGCGATTTTAAGAACTTTCGCTCCATTTCGTCGTCAATATTTAGATCTTTCGTGCTATTTAGGTGTCGATTTTTTCCCTGGCGAACAATAGTGAGCCTGTAATGTTGGAAGAACCGGCCTTCGGCCGGGAGATTTTTCCACCGAAAAATGTACAAATTAATCTAGAAGGGGGATCTAATGGATGTTTGTTTTAAATGTGATGGAGGTCTAGGGAGGAACCTAGAAAAATAATGAATACATGCAAAAATTGGCCAAGGTTATAAGGAAGTTGGAGCTGTAAACATCGATCAAAAATAGAAATGCAATAATAAGAAGGTTTCTGATGGATAGAATCTATAAATTGTTTGATGCTATGTATGTATAAATGTTCTATGACCGTGTTTTAGCTGGTAGTTCTGTTTAATATCAATGTCTACAGCTCCAACTTCCTTATAGCATGAAAATCGCAAGTGGTCAATTGCAAAGTTCTCATCAAGATTTCTAAGCTGTTTTGAAAATGTTGCATTGAAATATAATGCTAATTATACAAACTTGGTCTAATGCGATGCAGATACATGGTAGTTTCATATTTTGTCCACCAAGTCTCAAGAAATTAGCTGTTAAGCTCGGTTCACACATGCACGAATTAACGTCCCGTTCGTCCCCGACCAAGAAAATAGGCAGGACGGCATCAATCTGGAGGCCCCATGTTCCGTTCCAACGTTCCAACCATTCCAACGTTTTTTTGCCGCCGTTCTCATCCCGTTATATTTGTCGTCTAGACGCCGCCAGTCGTCATCTAGGCGCCGCCAGGCTGCGCCTAGACGACAATTGCTCCCGTGTGTGTCCCCTGGGTGTCCCTGACATAACAATTTTTCTGGCAGTTGCCCTGACCCATACGGACCTTTCTATGCATGCATAAAAAGGACGCCGCCCAGGCACGGCGAATTAAGGGTCGGGGATGGACGGGACGTTAATTCGTGCATGTGTGAACCGAGATTTAAGGGGAGACTGGCCGTTTGTTTGGTCTATTAATTCATATATTCATATATTATTTTAGTTTCCTCCCTAGACCTCCATCAAGCTTAGAAAAACACCACCTAGACCCCCTTGAAGATAAATTTGTACATTTTTCGGTAGAAAAATTTCCCGGCCAAAGGCCGATTTCTCTTAAAATTGCTTGCTCGCTATCGCTCGCCAGGAAATATTCGACACCTAAATGGCACGAAAGGTCTTAAAATTGACAACAAAATGGGGCGAAGGGTCTTAAAATCGCCAAGCTAATGGGCCGAACGTCTTATAATCTCAAAACTAGTGAGGCTAAACATTAGGGAGAAGGGGGTCCAGAAAAAATGGTCTGCCTCCCCTTAAAAAAATTGCTGCTAAGGGATTCAATTGATCGTCAGCGGAAAAGAGACAGAGTATATATATAGCTAACCCTTTATGTACCAGCTACGTCTCTATAGGGTTATTATAGCTACGTTTAGACAATTTTGTGTAGCCTAAAAAGGATCTGTGGTCGCAAAATGGGTTAAGGGGGAATGGCCTGGTTTTCTGGTCCCTTTTCTCCCTCGTGTTAAGCCCCATTTGTTTTGAGATTAAAAAACGTTAGGCCCATTAGTTTGGCGGTTTTAAGACCTTCCGCCCCCTTTCTTCGTCAATATTTAGATCTTGCGTGCTATTTAGGTGTCGATTTTGTCCCTGGCGAACGATAGTGAGCCTGTAATGATGGAAGAATCGGCCTTCGGCCGGGACATATTAATCTAGAAGGGGGATCTAATGGATGTTTTTATTTTTATTTGATGGAGGTCTAGGGAGGAAACTAGAAAAATAATGAATACATGCAAAAATCGCCCTAAAAGTGAACCACCCCGCCTTAAGAAAGAGCTGTGGTCGCAAAAAGGGTTAAGGGAGATAGTTAGAAGCCTGTTGATTGCCCAAAGCCCTTTTTGAACTGAATAAAATAGTCGAATTGTAGCCAGAATAAAATTGAAAAGACGTCGCCGGTACAGAAGAGGTTAAAGAGAAACTACAACATAAGAAGGCTCTGTGGTAGCATAAAGGGCTAAGTGGGGATGGTTCTCTTTTTGGCAGATTTTTGCATGTATTCATAATTTCACTTATTCACTTATTTTCACTTATTTTTGCATGTATTCATTATTTTTCTAGTTTCCTCCCTAGACCTCCATCACATTTAAAAAAACATCCATTAGATCCCCCTTCTAGATTAATTTGTACATTTTTCGGTAGAATATGTCCCGGCCGATGGCCGGTTCTTCCAACATTACAGGCTCACTATCGTTCGCCAGGGAAAAATCGACACCTAAATAGCACGAAAGGTCTAAATATTGACGAAGAAATGGGGCGGAAGGTCTTAAAATCGACTAACTAATGGGGCAAACATCTTAACATCTGAAAACTAATGGGGCTAAACATGAGGGAGAAAGTGGTCCAGAAAACCGGCCCATCTCCCCTAAAGTGAGATAGTTCGAAGCCTGGTAATTGCTGGAGGCCCTTTCTAAAGTGCTTAAAATCGTCAATAGTTGCTAGAATATAATAATTTAATATATTAATTTCACTTCCAACACCAAATACCTTCCAATTAAATTAATGAAAGCATGTGATCCACCGTGATTCGAACCTGGGTTACCAAACACAGATCTTAAACACTCTAACCATTACACCATCAAGACAGAAAAGATGTCACCGATAATGAAGGGGTTTGAAATGCTAGGTTTTTCCAGGTTAAATAGGAATGGGAATTATCCCCAGGCTACCTTTAGGATCAACCTTTCCTGGTACCTGGCGCGGGGTACGAACCTCTGAAGGGAATTTAACCCTCCTAAAAACCCACAGGTTTTGAGATGCCTTGGGTGGGGTTCGAACCCTGGTTAGTGACGCACCACCATCACCACCAGGCCCGCGCGCTAACCCACTGTACTACCACGGACGTACTAAAAGTATAGCAACCTTAGTCCGATTTTTAAGAACCAGGTGATAGTCTCGTGGTGTTATCACGTGATGAGTTTATTGGACTTACCATCTACGACTATTTTACGCTATACCTGACGTCAACTCGGGTTAGTATTATTGTGGGTGCGGGACATTTTCGAGGGCATTACACCACATTCCTTTTTAGTTAGGCTAGTCCCTAGCCTCGTAAGGTCGTAAGGTATCGTAGCCTTTTTACCTTAGCTATCTCAATATGTTTTTTAGGGTTCGCGTGACTGGGTTGTTAACTCTGCCACATTTATCTGGAAGTATGGCAATAGAAGTTAGTTACTGGTGAGGCGGCTAGCCTCGCACCGACGACCATTGGGTGCAGGGTTGTGAATGGGTTGTAAGAGAATAGATGGCATGCAAGGGGTTAGTAAAGTTCTAATGTTGTTCTGGCCTACTAAGTGAAGGTAGGCTGAACAGGAATATACATTCATATTAAAAACACCCATGCCCTGTCCCTATGTTGAGCCAATGCCAACACATCAACATAATTATATCTATGTATGTTCTTACATCCGAGAAGTAGATGTTATATATTTAGAAGTTAAAACACCCACGCCTGTCCCTAGACCTCGTATATCATTTCCCATGACGAGTATAGATATATGTAACCCGTGCTCAGTCGCCCCCTTGCATTGTTCCTCTAGTAACTAAGTGTCTCTATAATATTAACTGCCACCAGTATTGATACGACATAGCGGCACTGTCCTTGTGTCGTATTGTGCCAAGTACAGATCAACCAGGTTTCATCACCTTATTAGGACGACGACTATAATGTCGTCGTTCATCGATGTATGCAATCCTTAGTTAAGTAATTAATATTAACATTCCCTAACATCTTGTCTTGCCAGACTAAGCTTTCTGAAGACCCATCGCCCCATAAATCTATCTATATAATCCTTAGGTTAAGTATCTTTATCCGCCATTGTGTTCACCTTTTTCCATTTACTTTTCCACAATTGTCATATGTCTTCCACTTGCCTCCTTCGTATCCACAGTCCACACTACGCCAATTTGCTTCGTGTCATGCACCCCTTACCCCAACCAGAGATTGTATAGATAACCTTGTTACCAGTATCTGTCATAAGTACCTCGAAACAATAACTAAGTACCCCTACGAACTGCCGCTTTTTTTTTGGTATATATATTTCATAGAAAATGCAGTTCCCAGGGACAACTAATAGTATCCATAACCCCTCATCCTGACGAAGAATAATACACCATGTTTTTCCCCACTTTACCCACAGTCAAGCACACACCTACAGTTCTCCCCCCCCCCCCCCCCCCCCCCAGCCCCACAGTCTACATAATTCTATCTTTTCCAGACTCATATACCACCCCATAGTTGCATTCCCAGGTAGCATTTGGCTAACGTACTTTCACTGCCTTTTCAAACTCCAATATCAACTGCAGCCTAATGCCACCCCCACGCCCAGAGACCTTAGGGTCAAATTCCCCTATAGCCCCCCTGAACTCCTCCCCTCTCATTATAGGACCCCGCGCTTCTCTACTCTTGTCCAACCTAGCCTCTCTCTCATACCTCTTGAAGATCCTTGAATTGTCCGTTGCTAACGCTCTCCAACCTTTTTATATATATACTCCTATCCAGCCTACCTCACTTAGTAGGCCAGAACAACATTAGAACTTTACTAACCCCTTGAATGCCATCTATTCTCTTACTACCCATTCACAACCCTGCACCCAATGGTCGTCGGTGCGAGGCTAGCTGCCTCACCAGTAACTAACTTCTATTGCCATACTTCCAGATAAATGTGGCAGAGTTAGCAACCCAGTCTCCACCACATCCAGCAAACCCTACAATTAACAACCAGCCGAGTAAAACCAGCTAGCCAAGGCACCTTCGGTTTTGGTATTAAGGACACCCACATCTGTCTCATACACAGAGGGTTATTACAAACACTGGTGATATGGCAAGCCCCTAGCCACAGCCGCCGGACGACCATCCCAGAGAGAGGGCGTCCAGCTACCCCTTTTTACCCACCCGAGGAGGGAGACCCCCATCCCTGCGGAGGTATACCTGACCCCTGTTTTGACTTCTGAGTCATTGCCAGGTAGCACAGGAATTCTTCCTATCAATGAACTAACTATGCATGACTAACACCTTTACTAACCTCTATTAACTCACAATAAACCATTTACCTTTCTTGCATACTCTGATCACTAAATTAGCACCTCAGCTATACCATAGAATGAAGATTGAACAATCTAAGAGAGACGCTCCTATCACAGCTGTCCCCATCCTCCTCGCAAAGTAGATCCAGTCTCTCTCCCCTAAATACTTCCAGTATAGCCAAAATAG
>JBAKBP010029178.1:0-27492 GCA_037953745.1 Lithodes maja
GTAAAATAAATAGGAGTCGTTGATTTTGGAAATACGTGGTAAACAGAGACATGCACTAGCGAATAATTATGTGAGATAATGTTTTTTTTTGTATACACACAAGACAAAGAATATACAATGCAATATATATACTTGTAATTAAGGAACAAATTAACACATTCGAGATCAAATTTATAAACATAGGGACGATTAAAAACATTATATGATATACAGTATATACAATGGTGTTCCATTGTTTCAATTTTCCTAGCGAGTTTTACTACCTATATATATATATATATATATATATATATATATATATATATATATATATATATATATAATACTGTATATGTTTTAGTCTCTCAGTGGTGTTCGAACCGTAACTCCACCGCGGCAGTCGTGGTGGAGTTGGTAAAACTGTCGGCTATATCGTCCTGACGGTCGACGGTTCGGACCCCACTGAGAGACAAAAACATTTAGTGGGATCACCTGTATTTGTGATATATATATATATATATATATATATATATATATATATATATATAACAATAAATGTAAAATGTGCCCAAAATAAAGAGAGACTTATTAATGAAGTAATAACACTATTTGTTGTACGAGTATGTATAGATAATTTCAAACTAAACACAATTGTGTAATTGGGTTTATTTTATAACACATGATACAGCCGTCGGCACATAACAGACATGCTAAATAGTTATACAAAAATAAGTATGTGCATTTAAGAGGATACATACATTGAAATACTAATTGGTGGTCAATATATTCGATAAATGCTAATAAATTATAAGCAAGAAGTATGTTCATATCATCGGCATAAATTATTTGAGGTCATATCGTGCTTAATTACTTCTATCCCCCAAAATTAAATAAATGCAAGCATGTGATTTTTCCGGGACTCGAACCCAGGACACCTCATACACAAATTACGCACTCTAACCATTACAACATCAAACCATATATATACTTTTTCATTTAATTTGCATACATAAATATATCATGGTCTACGGTAATGTAGACACATACACCAGTTACATGTAATTGACTTCTCCTGGTTCTCTACATGTGACTTGTTAACTCAATCAGAATTACATAATTTTGTTGATTTCATATTGCGATTTATGATTAATAAAGAGCCTTTATGAACATTAAGATAGCTTTACAAAAATATCCCACATAGCCTATCAGTTAATAGAGTAATTTTTTCTGAAATACTGTATTAAGCTTCCTTCTCCGGAAGGAATACCTTCTCTAAATGATAAATATATTAGCTACCGGTACACTAAAACTGACCTACTGAGTGTATGTATCACATGATTTGTTATTTGAAGGGGGTCACCGGCTTTTTTTTTATCTTTCTCTCCTTTTCTCTCTTTCCCTGGCCTGTATCCATTCGGCCACATTCAGCCAACTGTTTTAAGACGTTTACCCCCATCCAGGTGTCGATCTCTTCCTGGCGAGCGGTAGCGAGCCAGCATTTTAATGTAGAAATTCGGCTTCGCCAGAGATGTTTTTCTATCGAAAAATATACAAATTTAGCTTGCTGTCAAAACAAAAATACATATATGCTGGCTTGCTCCCCCTCGCCAGGCAAATATTGACACCTGGATGGGGGTAAACATCTTAAAACAGTAGGCTGAATGGGGCCGAATGGATACAAGCCAAAGAGAGAGGGAGAGAAAGAGATAAAAAGCGAGGTGGGCTCCCTTAAGTGATATGTCATCAATACTAGGAGATGTAGGTTTAGCTATATTTAAAAAATGTTGTACACAACTGAAAGATAAGATGAATGCTCTACATAATTGCTAGATTAATTATAATTCATAATTGTTCTCAATTATCACAAAATGGTCATTAAATAAATATGTCATGCCAACAGCAATAGGAACAGAAACTGATAAAGGGAACTTCACTCGAAACTTACGAACAAACATTGAATTGACAGATTCCCATGTTGCCTTACTATCCCTCATCTTTCTGTAAAGTATATAAGTCATTGTAAATACAAAATAATTTATATATATATATATATATATATATATATATATATATATATATATATAGGGTGTATGAAACAACTGTTACAGACTATGACGAACACATTGTAAAATGGAAAATAAACATATATTGTTGTATCACATTTTTCCCATAAATGTGTTATCATAGAGATAAATGCCTTTTTATAAATGTAGCAAAACAGGGTTACAAGTAAAGCACTAAATTATTAATACATGATAAACCTATTTATTATCGACTTAGCAAAAGGGAAAGCATGGGTTTACTATTCACACATTAGTAATTACGAAATAAAAGTATCTTACAAAGTGGTGATGATATTATGTGGTTAGCAGAAAAATACTAATTATTAGCAACATATTAGCGTAAACAAAATATGTAACATTTGTAACTCTGGTCATGGGACATAATGCTGATGCCCAAGTCTGGGTCGGGTATCCGAACGAAGCAGAAGGTAATTCAATCGTTTATGAAGCGTAGTTCTATTGGGGGCTGGTCGTTCTCTCGCAATTGTTACGTATTTAATTAAGATAATATACTGCATGTACAGTTATGTTCAGGAATGAAGAGTCATCGAGCAATACGAAAAGTTATAGCAGCCAAATGTTACATACCGTACAATTGTGACCACGCATACCTGACCAAACACTCATGTTTTAAAAGAGTGAGGTTAAAGAAACTTAATGACATACACAGGCATACATACACACACACATAACCCTCTCATTTCCATGTTTATGTAAGGTAAATAAAATAAGCGTGACAAAGGGAGACGTGTGTGTGTGTGTGTGTGTGTGTGTGAATTGAAGTTTCCTCAATCATTGCTCATTGTCTCAATTATAACGTCATCGACTATTACTGACAATATTGGTGTGTAACAGTTGTAGGCTACTGTACGAATAATAGGTTAGATATTTGGAAAACAGGCATGATATCATGTCCACGCCGATAATTCAATATTTGAGCAGATTCAAGTGGAGTCCGAAGCTTCATAAAACGCCTCAAATAATTTGTCAAATATGTATTACATCACTTGGTGGGAATTATACAGTATTTGTTTCAATTAATCTTCTTATTACACTGTAATGACCATGTACAGTCACGAGCATAAATACTGCGACACCAACCAAATAATTTTCGCCCCTATGTCTCCAAATGTATTGCAAAACTTTGTATTCAAACTCACAATTATCTCTGTTTTTCATTCTAGCTACCGTCAAACGATTTTATTCAACTTAATATAAACCCCTAGTGATGAAGGAGTTGACGTTATCTGGTTGATGTCGCACCATTTATGCTCGTGACTGTACAGCAGTGGTAATTAATTCTGATCGATTTAAAAGTGTCGATCTAATTAATAGAATCTCTGAAATTCAAATACCCAGTATAAATTAGTTTGGAGATTCAATTCAACCCGAGACCGCTTCGAATATGTTTGTATGTGAATAAATGTTCACAACTGTAGTCTACGACAGAACTTGTTGTCATGGCCTGAGGCAATGTGTTAGTTCACTTATCTTTTAATAGATGGCCCTTTAATCGCTTCTAATAAAAGGGGGCGGGGTTAGTATAGAGGTTGGAAGGAGGAGGAGTCAAACGTGTGTGTGTGTGTGTGTTCTAGAACAGCACTCAGAATAACTTTATTTTAACATAACACACAGGCTATATTATTAGACTAGCCCATGCCGGATCACAAATAAGTAACACACATCAGGTGTTGCGTTATTTATGGAATTTTATAAATTATACAGACAATCCAGTTTCTATCCTTCGAACTTCCCATTTCCCCCTCCTCCCCTTCTCTCTGCTGCCTTCCCCTATCTCCCCCCTTCTCTCTTCTTCTCTCCCCCTTCTCTCTCCTAACCGAATATATAATTTTCCTCATCGTCGTGTTCAAAGCTGTCCATAAAAAAATCTTGGTGTTTTAATAATACTGTTCTTTTTACCTTTACTGATACTCAATTATTAACTCGTATTCTATTATTTACCTTATACAATGTGTTATAGAAAATAAATATATACAGTATGCTCCGTTGCAAAACACTCAAAGTTGCCAACCTTGGCGTCGTGGTTAGTGTAAACAATCGTATAAATATATAAGTAATTGAAACGGGATGTTACAATCCACGCATCAAGACAAGTTGGATCACATTGTAATCTAGTTTTGACCAAATTATAACCATATATATATATCATAAAGACAAGATCATATCGGCCCAGTTAGAGAAAACACTTTAGATGAGCCGAAACGTGTTTTTTTTTTTTTGTAATAAAAACAAATTTTCATATTAGAGTAAACAAAAAATCTTCCATACCACTATTCACAGCACTGTGGTTGACCAATTCATAATCTACCTTAACATGTTGTTGTTGTTGTTGTTGTTCCCCAAGCTGCCCTGGCCGAACAGCCCCAAGGCCAAGGCCATAACCGAGCGCCCCCACAGAACCCTCCATGCCGACCACAATAAAGCCTGGGTGACCGAAGCCACTCCATGGCAGGGAGCTAAGGAGGGTGCGGAAACGCCTGAGAAACCAAAGACCCCCCCAGGGCCCTGTGCCCCTCAGCAATTATGAAGAGAAAGTTGAGGGGCAAAGGAAAAATGTGACGCTTTGGCTTCCAATCTTGGTAGATTGGGAGGTCAATCCACGGAAGAGGCCCCGTCACTTGAGATCTAGAAAATATATAAGTAAAAGGAACAGTCAGAGTAAGCTATGGGTATGGCAGAGATCGCTCAGTTCTCACTCTGATAGACCAGCCCATCACCACATGACTAGAACCCAATCCTCTCAGCATCAGCTAGGAAAGGCCCTAGAAAGCCACCTTTGGCGGGGGATAGCTCCCCTATTTCATGGGCATCCGCCTACCTTAACATGTCATATACATATTACCTTAACATGTAATATGACACGCTATGATAATTGCATTATACTTTTCTCAGTGGATTCTTAATTACTAGCTTAATTACTGTGGCTTCCCATTATCAGTAAACAGTTCGGCGTTACCCATTGTAATGATTTACTATAAAGTAAGTCATCAAATTGAACAATTAACGATAATCCAAGTAATCTTGTTATGTTGTTTTAAAGTTGATATACTGTAAATTGTTTAGGCTTTTATATTTTTACTTCGTATTGTTTAAATTATCGTCCAAACATAATTAAAAGTATACTATAGCTCTGTGTATGTTACCTTGAATTTAATTTAATATGTATTATTTCACCATCATTATGTTACGGTGAACATTGGAAACACATACACATTATATAATACATATAAAGGGATCTTAAATGTAAACATTAACAATTTATATTTATTCAATCAATATGATCTCCACCCACAAGCTGCATCAACTCCCTCCTGTATTCTCGTTGGAGCTGATTTAAAAAAAATCCAACTTATATTAGGGCTGCGACGGATTCCCCCCCCCCCCCCCCCCCCCTGCCCCCCGATCCCACTCCTCCCGCCCTTTCCAATCCTAACCTGAACCACATTCCACTCCATGACATGATGCCCACAAATTCTCTATTGGGTTCATGTCACACACCCTTGTGGACCAGCTAAACCCCGGATGGGGTCAGGTCAGGTGAAGGTATTGATGGATAAGCCTTCACAACGGCACCTCGTAGCTACTTTCTACTTTTCCTATTTTCTGAAGAGTGTAGAGAGGGGAGAAGGGGTGTTGGAGAGAGACGAAGTTGTTATAGTGGCTTTGTTATGTGTGTTATTAGTCTGTATACGTCCTAAGGCTCAGGATGGCCATGACACGCACTGAAGACAGCAGCATCTCCTCAATAATGCTAATACCTTTTCTAGTTTGCCTGGACCAGTGTGTGTGTGTGTGTGTGTGTGTGCTTGTGTGTGTGTGTGTGCTTGTGTGTGTGTGTGTGTGTGCGTGTGTATATGTGTGTGTGTGTGTGTGCGTTTTATGTTATCATGTGTGAGTGATTTGTGCCCATTACGTTGTATGTGATCATGTGTGTGATGTGCGTTTTATGTTATTGGGTGTGAGCGTGTGTGTGTCTGTTTTGTATCCTGTGTTAGTGTTGGTGTGGGTGGGTTGGTGCTTGAATGTGATGGACAGAGGAGAGAGGTTGAAGCGCCGTCTCCTCAACATTACAAATTGTGGAGGTCACAAGTATGTGTATTATCCAACTTATTCCTTAAGCCAACACAAATAAACGTAAATCCTAAGTGTTATTGTTACACTTAATATATATATAAACAAATATAGACGTGTTCTTCGGGAATCGTAACTTAATTAGGAATAGGATATCTAGCGAGGCAGCGAGTAACAGGTGTTGTTCGCTGCCTCGCTAGTTATCCTATTCCTAATCAATATATATGTGTTACTTTTGTCATCCCAAACATTTATTATTTATTTCATAAGTCGTAGGCGTGTGCATAAACCTTTAACCGTCTTGATGGTGTAATGGTTAAGGTGTCTAAAAATCTGTGTGTGATAACCCTGGTTCGAATCCCGGTGGATCACATACATGCTTTCATTAATTTCATTGGAGGCGTTTGGTGGTGTGGTGAAATTAATACAAAATAGATTATGTATATGTAAATTCAAAACAATCGCATAGTATTATTCTGCGTATTTTAGAAGGTATATTTTATGTCCTTGAGAGAGAGAGAGAGAGAGAGAGAGAGAGAGAGAGAGAGAGAGAGAGAGAGAGAGGTGGGAGGGAGGGGAGAGGAAGCGGGTGAAGAAGGAGAGTTGGGGTGAAAGGGAGAGGGGGGAATGGAAAGTGCAAAGGATAGAAACTTGATTGTCTGTGTATTAAATTCCATAAATAACGCAACACCTAATGTGTGTTACTTATTTGTGATCCAGCATGGGCTAATTTTATAATATAGCCTGTGTGTTATGTTAAAATAAACTTATTCTGCGTGCCGTTCTCGAACACACACACACACACACACACGTTTGACTCCTCCTCCTTCGAACCTCTATATTAACCCCGCCCCGTTTTATTAGAAGCGATTAAAGTGCCATCTATTAAAAGGTGAGTGAACTAACACATTGCCTGAGGCCAAGAAAGCAGTTCTGTCGTAGACTGTACAGTACATTAAATAACATTGGCTGAGGCCAAGACAGCAGTTCTGTCGTAGACTGTACAGTACATTAAATAACATTGGGCAATAACTTCGTAATGTCCACATTTTGTGGTTCTATTTATCATTCAACATTGGTAATAATTACTAACATATGACAGTAATATTTGTAACCACTTGAAGATCGTAATTTGTTTCATCCAAGATACCTACGGTGTTTCCTATGTTGAAAGAAAGATACCTGTACACAAATGTTTGATATTAACAGAAACTAATTTTAGTTGTAAACGGTTTATAAAGGGAACAAATTACATTATGTCAACCCGAAAACTAATTATGTTTATAATTCAACATTCCTGGGCTTAAACTAGGAGATTGGGGGGAGGAAGGGGGGTGGGGGGGGGATGAAGGGGGGAGACCAATCCCAGTGTTAGGCTTATAGCACATGCTTGGACGACACTCATTATTTTACTGTATATCCTGTAAATCATTAATGCTTAATTATTTTATATTTAATTATAGGAATAAAGTGAACTTGTTTGTTTAAACTGTACTTAGCAATTGAAGTCTGTAAGTGTTGTTTCAATACACCCTACAGTATACAGTATACTGTACTGTACATTGTTACGATGTTTCACCATCGTAGTTTAATTTAGTTCATTCAACTATGTTGCATTGGCCATACAGTATATTCACATGGTGAATTATATCATACCGTGTTGGGGTAGTTTCAATACTGCGTGAAGCAATGATCGACCATACGGCGTGAAGCAGCAGTGAACGATATTTTTCCGTATATTATCGTCTGTATCAAATTCATATTATTTCGTTCAATGACGTGGCCTTTTTGATTGTCCCATTCTCTGAACAGTGGCGAATTAATGTAACCCATTTTATTATTAATGGATTTTTCCGGTATATTAATGTAGTATGTATATTATATTATGCGTTGTATATGTATGTAGTATGTAGTATGTATATTATATTATGCGTTGTATATGTATGTAGTATGTAGTATGTATATTATATTATGCGTTGTATATGTATGTAGTATGTAGTATGTATATTATATTATGCGTTGTATATGTATGTAGTATGTAGTATGTAGTATGTATATTATATTATGCGTTGTATATGTATGTAGTATGTAGTATGTATATATATTATGCGTTGTATATGTATGTAGTATGTAGTATGTATATTATATTATGCGTTGTATATGTATGTAGTATGTAGTATGTATATTATATTATGCGTTGTATATGTATGTAGTATGTAGTATGTAGTATGTATATTATATTATGCGTTGTATATGTATGTAGTATGTAGTATGTAGTATGTATATTATATTATGCGTTGTATATGTATGTAGTATGTAGTATGTATATTATATTATGCGTTGTATATGTATGTTTTATTTAGTTGTTTAGTCCTACTTGTATTATTTAAGTAAGGATTAGATTGCATAAAGGAACCATCAAGCTGGTTCATGTGGAGCCATCTGTTGGCGTCAGTGTGTGCCAGCTGGAAGCTCGTCAGTCAGCATTTATCATTCAAGGGAGCAACACCTACCTCTCGCATTCTTTCCTCTTGGCATTTGTTTATTTATTCTATATTTTATTCATTGGCATTATTCTTTATTTTTTTGGTATAAGCAATCTAAGGACGTGTGTGTGGCTTGTGTGTCCCTTCCTAGTTTATAGTTTGTTTTTCATATATGTTTATATTATTGTTTTAGTGCCGCAACCTTGGCCTTATTAAGGTATATGTATTTGTTTATGTGCATTGTTTTATTTAGGGGTCCAGACTATTGGGGTGCCTGGTTCGAAGTAGAGGGTGGAGGACTTCATTAGTCTTCTGTTACAGGGAGGATTACTTCGGCCCAGGCCAACCAATGGTCTGGACAGCTTAAGTGGGTGGTGGTTGATTGGAGTTTTATTTGACCATTGTTTGATTCCTTAAGTTTGCATTCATTATTGGCATGTATTTAACGTAATTGCATTAACGTAAATTAAATCGGAGCTCTCTCTTCTTTGTGCAGCTTAGGAAGGATCCTCCTCAGTATTGCCATTCGGTACTAAGTTTTGTTGATAGTTGTGGCTCAAGATATCTTTTCACCACAACTAGGGGTTCCAGTTATTTGCATAGTTTGTGTAGCGGAACCAGTTAGGGTATTGTGTGCACCTTTGGTCCCCAGAGAGCCTGGAAGTTGCAAATGAGCTCTGTTCTGCTGCGATAGGCTGTGTTACGAATTGAGGCTATGGAGGTGCTGAGTATTTACTGGTCTGTGTTAGTCCATGGACTAGAAGCCTCTACTGTCAGTCGTAACTATATATACTTTATACATATACAGGGTGTTTTAAAACAACACTTGCCAGAGTATGAAGACCACATTGATACAAATATATAATACACACATTTCTATTCTATATTTACCAAAAATATATTGTAACGGAGATAAATGGTTATTTAGAAATTTAGCAAAACAGGGTTCTGAGCTCGGCACAAAACATATGATACATAATATGAATGATTACCAAGTAAAAAAGGTAAAGAGGAGACTTCTAATGACTTAAATCACATATGAATAATTACAAAATCTAACATAAAATTGGTAATGATATTTTGCAATTAGAAGAAAACTGCTAAGTATTATAATCCAAGTAGCATAAAAAGATATGCACCATTTGTAACGATGACCAAGAGGTAAAATATTGAATCTCAAGTCTGGGTCAGGTATCCGAACACTGCTATAGGTAATTTAATCGTTCGTGAAACTGTTTGAATGGGAAAAAATTGTTCCTGCGCAATTTACTGTTTCAATACAAATACCTCATTACGTTACTATTATCACAAGTACTAACGAAATAATTATGTCTTATCAGTTTTATGGTTGAAGTTTGACGATTTTACGTAGCTGTAGACATAAAAGTATACAGTGTTCACTAATTAATGTTTAAAATCATCTAATGGTACCCAAAACAAACAATTTAAGTCACTTGGACTTAACGAGTATAAAATAACAAGGCAGAGACACACCTAAATAACGACAATCCATATTTATGTGATATTATAAGTTAAATAAAATCACTGACAGAAGAAGATAGCACCATGGCCGAGCAGATGATTAAACACATGAGAAGATTCGTTAGGACTCCAAAGCTTCGAAGAAAAACTCGAACTGGGATGGGAGGCAAGAGGTAGGCTATTTGGGGGGGAGGGGGGACACTAGCCTGTGTTCTGATTATAGCTCATACCTGGGTGTCACTAATTATTTTACTCTATGCGGTTTAAACCATTAATGGTATATTATTTTGCATTTTGTCCTTGGATAATCTTCTTAGTTATTGTATTTACTAATTAGCAGATGAGGTCTGGCAGTGTTGTTTTAAAACACCCTGTATATATAAATACTGCATATGCTGTTTTACCTGATTAAATTTACTTAACTATCTCTCTCTCTCTCTCTCTCTCAAGTTTGTCTCTTTCACCCAGTCACTATCCCCGTCCCCTCACCCCCTGTTATCTCTCCCACTGTTCCTCCACCATTGTGTGACCGTCACTCTGGTGTCTCCCTATCTCTACCTGTCTCTCTCACACCACATATCCCTATACTGGCCGGCAGGGTTTTTGTGTTTTCTGTCAGTAGTATTCCATCTGACCGAACATAATCTAATAAATAATAAAGGAGGTGTGCAGTTTTCGCATTACCAAAGAAAAAAAAGAAACATGCATACGCCACTCTGCGACCTACAATTCTGCAAGTAGTATTGAATCTCTTAGGTAAAATCGGTTTATATACAGTATACATATATATATATATATATATATATATATATATAAATATATATATATATAATATATATATAGAGTATATATATTATATAAATCACAAATACACAAGCTACTAAATGATGTTATACTCACAGCCGGACTTGGACCACCGACAGTCGGAACAAGTGCCCATACTTTAATCCACTATACCATGGCATGATAGAGGATACTTTTGTGCAGTGGACTAAGGCATGGACACTCGTCCTGACTGTTGGTGGTTCATGTCCACCTGGGAGTACCCTGTATTATACTGTATATAATTACATTTATCAACTCTGCGTAAGCAGAGTTTGGTATCGCCCCCCCCCCCCCCCCTGTATAGTGGGTACCACACGAAAAAAAAAATTAGTCTTTGTTGTCGTTGTCAGTCTGTCTCGGAACTCCTAGACGGTTGGACTGATTTTCACCAAATTTCACAATAACATTTGTTGCGTGAATGCGAACGTCAGTCAAATTTTTTTTTTTTAATTTATGCAATAGTTATGATTTTAGGTCCAAAATATGGTTCCCCCCCCCCCCCCCCCCCCCCAGCAATGATGGCGTTCTTGGGGCGAAAACATCTCGCTACGCATTTGCTAGGTTAAGTTAGTTTAGTTGGCATTAGAAGTGATGGTAGTAATAGTGCGATTGATGGTGATCGTAGTGATGATGGTGATAATCAATCAATCAATCAATTCCTTTATTTCGCAATACATATGTACAGTACACAGTACAAAACACACATTACATAATCCAATACAAATTATAGTAAAGTTAAATCAAAATTTATTAAACATTCAAAATTATTTCATAATTATATACAAACTATTTACAATATTAGCTTCTGATAGTCAGGATAAAATCATCAAATAAAATATTATAAAAAATATATGCATTCAAAACTCAATTATGAGGATAGAAGTCATTCGCTAATGAAATTATCGAATACAATTAAAATGCAATTTCTAAAACTTATTTGTTGCCTACAACCGCTGTTAAAAAATAAATAGTTACGCCCTTCTAGAGCTAAAACCCATAATAGAAACTTGGACCTCGCCTGTCCTCATGCCCTTGTACCCACTCAATGCTGGCTCTCAAAACATCTAGATTTTCTCCTAGTACATCTACATTATAAGTTTTTCGAAACAAATTTACCACATTTTGAACCATGAAACCTTCTTTAATAATAGGAATATTATGCCTAATTATAGGATTTTGAGACCTTAATACTCTTTTGCAGTATCGTGCTTGAACTAATGCTGTATGATGATTGAGTAGCAATTGTTTGCATCGAGCTGCCGTGAATATGGCTGCTGGCGTAGGGAGGTACGCCAGAAATACGCTTAAGGGATTTATTAAATGCAACTGAAAATGCTTTAAAACCATTAGAATTAAAAAAACTGTCGTGATTCCATAGGGGAAGTCCATAATCTGGTAGACAGTAAGAATTAAAATGAAATAACATTGTATCTTTGTTCAATTGTTTGTAATTTCTAAAAATACTATTAATAATATAATAGTAGTGATGATGGTTGTAGTTGTATTGATGATGTTGACAGTAGTGATGATGATGACCGTAGTAGATATGATGGTGACTAGTAGATTATGATGGTGACCGTAGTAGATATGATGGTGACAGTACTAGTAGTAGTGATGATGGTGACAAGTAATGATAGTTGTAGTGATAATAATGACCGTAGTGATGATGGAAGTGACGATGGTGTGAGTATTAGTGATGATGAAGATCGATCATAGTAATGGTGATGATGGCAGTAGTAGTGATGATGGCAGTAGTAGTGATGATGGCAGTAGTAGTGATGATGGCAGTAGTAGTGATGATGGTGACAGTAGGATACACGATTGTAATACTTGTGACAGTAGTAATGATGATGGTTAAAGTAGTAGTGATGTTAACAGTAGTAATGATGATTGTAAGATGGTGGTGATTGTGGTAGTAATGATGGTTGATAGTTGTAGTATCAATGATGATAGTAGTGATTAAGATGATAGTGACAATGGTGACAGTAGTAGTGATGATGGTGAGACTACTAGTGATGATTGTAATTGTAGTAGTGATGATGATCATAGTAATGGTAATGATGACAGTAGTCATGATGATTGTGGCGGTTGTAGTGATGATGGCAGTAGTAGTGATGATGGTGATTGTGATTGATGATGGTATTGGTAGTGATGATGGTAACCCATCGCAGAGTTGGGTATCCCGTTTTGATTTTGGGCAAAACGGCACATCTACTTTATGATCACATTGAATCTTAACCATTGGTATATTTATCTATAATAAGGTCAGTGTAACACTATTTTGTAGCAGTTTGAATATGGTGTAATTCAAATTTAAAATATATATATAAGAAATAAATAGTGACCATAATCTGTGACCTTCACCATTTAAGAGGTGTCAACCACCGCAGAGGGCGTGTGATGTCACCCGATCTCGGGCATCCAAAGTGTCGCAGCCTATTCCTCAGTCTCTAGACCAGCGGAGGAACGGTCGGAAGGAGCAAGCTAAAGTTGGGAGTTTTGTGAGTTTTGCTCCAGCGGCTCTCCTTAGCGGCTTAGTACTTGACTCAGAGGCGAGCTCCGGAGTGGCCCCAGAACCTGTCGCCCCTAGTGACATGGTTGGGCGTGATGGTACTCCGCGACTTAGTAGTTCCCAGGTGGAGGAGAGTTGTGGGAACGGGGCTATCAAACACGAGGACAGGGAAACATGTCATGTGAACCTGTTGGAGGAGTTTGTGAGGCAACCACCTGAGCAGCCTACTGTCCCTGCGTTGGTCTGCAGCGGCCAAGGTGGAGGAGAGGGGGGCAGTAGGGCACAGGTGGAGGAGAGTAGGGATTGTCATGTCTCGGCAGAGCAGTGGGCGGGGGACACGAGTCTGGTGGCTGTGGAAGCGCTAGAGCACCTGCCTGAGCAGCAGTGTGCAGCGCTCCAGCTCGGTTCATACCCCACTGGTCGTGCCGAGCCTCACAACTCAGGCGGTAAAAGATGTTCCGCGGGCAGGTCACTTGAATGTCAATAGACCGTTAGCCTCGTTGTTTCGGTGGTTCAAGGTGGGCGACGAGGCTTGGACATGGTTGTCAGGTCAGGGTCGACCTATGGCTGCCAAGGGTGGTGGTCAGAAGGAGGACATTGAGCAGATTGGTAAGGTTGGCTGTGGAGTGGATGTGCCCGGTTGTTGCATAGCCTCCCAATGCTGCTCTAGTTGAATGCAACGGCCCTACCATAGACCGACTGTATCTGGCCATGTCGCTAAAAGCGGTGATGCTGCGCAGGCAGATGTAGTCGTAAGGAATGCGGTGGTGCACATGTACAGTATCGGCGGGGAAGCCTTAGCAATAATGAACTATGGGAGTGACTGCACAGGTGGTACTGATTGTCCCTCTCATGATCTGGCTGTTCTAGGGACGAAGGTGGAGAAGGAGGGAGACTACTGGTTAGAAGCTGCGGTCTCGGCTGGGTTGTGGGAGGGCACTAGGCATGTTGTTCTGCAAGATAAGTTGTTTACTAAGCTGTGGCAGTGCATCCGCATGTTTGTTGCTTCTCCAGGTCTGATGTACGGGGTAGAATCCGACATGGAGGCTGGAGACCGTGCAAGCAGTGTTGCCATACATACGATAATTATCGTACATGTAAGAGAATTTTACCCTTGGTATGATGTACGATAGTGTTTCTCATTATCGTACGTTTTGTACGATAATTTTACGATTTCAACAAAAATACTATATAATGCAATGAATTAAACTGAGATTCAACACAGATTGGAACAGAAATCCTGGAATGATTGACCATCCAAGTTTTCTCTTGGATAACCCATTGTCTCAGGCATTTATTAATGAAATAAACAAAGAAGGGAGTAAGGAATTATTCAGAATTGAAAAGAACTATATTGTCTATATAACACATCTGAGACAACTGAGGATTAAAGCGAATAATTCATAATGACTTAGAACTATTCAGTACTCGATACAAACATTGTAATAGTTTCTTAACCTGGGAACTTCAGGAAGACTTAAGAATTTCCCCGGCGGACTGCGGGAAGACTTAAGAGTCAGGGGGAAAAAAAATCAATTTAAAACTGAAATTTTTTTTTTTTTTTTTTTTTTTTTTTTGCCCCTGGGCCATGCCAAATATCACTCCTCTACCTCCCCTCCTTTCCCACTTTCCTCCCCTCCTTCAGTTATCACCTATTTTCCCTGTTATTCCCTTATTCTATGGTATATTTTCGTGCTAACATTAGCGAGTTGCAAGCAGGGCATTGTCATCACTGTTAGCAAGCGAGTGCAAGAGAGGGAGTATCGATCGACAGTGGCTCTCCAGACTTGGGGAAAAGTGGCGGGAAAGGAGGTTGCCTCAGCCATACATTATGTAACTCCCGGCCTGTATCGCCGATTTTGACCATCCAAAAGCTGTTTCCACTTGTTTTATTGTTGTAACAGGTTAACACCTTTATAATCAACCTATAATAGGCGCATATGGAGAAGTATTAATGCTATTTATGGTAAAATAAATATTTTAGTGATGGAAACGGCTCAAATACATGCGCACAGGCAGAGGTGTCTCATAACCCCCATGCGCAGCCAAGAGGTTAAGAACTTATTTATTGTTATCAAAGTAATAATAGTAGGCCTGAAGACCACTGTTACATGGGTATCTCGTATTTCCTAAAATAGTTGTTGATGTTTAATCTATTCTGGCAATACGTAAATATTAAATAAATGCTTAACAACAAAAATTTGATTATACGTTTCTCTCTCTCTCTCTCTCTCTCTCTATATATATATATATATATATATATATATATATATATATAGACAGTATATATTAGTGTGTACGAAAATTTTGATGCAAATTCCATAATTTTGTGGTCACTATACGATAATTTTTTATTTTTAATCTGGCAACGCTGAGTGCAACGCTCAGTTTAATTCCCTACCGTATAAATCCTGCTCAACAGCCTGTCGTGAAAACAGAGCTAGACGACATGTGGAAAAAGGGTCTGAGGGATACGGGATATCGTGAGTGGTCGTTGCCAGTGAGTTTGCAACCGGAGTTGAGTGGCAAAATCCGTGTGTATGGTGATTGCAAGAGTGTGGAAGCATTATCCCTGACAGACACCTATCCATTGCCCAAGGGTCTGAGGGATAAGGGATATCGTGAGTGGTCGTTGCCAGTGAGTTTGCAACCGGAGTTGAGTGGCAAAATCCGTGTGTATGGTGATTGCAAGAGTGTGGAAGCATTATCCCTGACAGACACCTATCCATTGCCCAAGGGTCTGAGGGATAAGGGATATCGTGAGTGGTCGTTGCCAGTGAGTTTGCAACCGGAGTTGAGTGGCAAAATCCGTGTGTATGGTGATTGCAAGAGTGTGGAAGCATTATCCCTGACAGACGCCTATCCATTACCTAGAGTTGACGATACCACAGACTGCATCGGGGCTGCCTCATTTATCACGAAGGTAGAACTAGTGAAAGGATATTGGCAGGTCCCGTTGCCGGAAAGAGCGAAGAGAAGTGCCAGTCTTGTGATGAACTGGGCAGTTTATCAGTGTCAGGTGTTGTGCTGCCGGAACACAAGTTGGATGTGTGGCATGCTAAGGGCACTGATAATGTTTTGGCTGATTGTTTGTCACGGGAGGGTTTGTTTGCAGGAGAACCCTCGCCGTTCAGTCAGTGTGTGTTGAGAGTGGAGTAAAATTGGCTTGCCCCTGTAGTGCAGCCACCATAAACATATTAAAAAAAAAAAAAATCTATAAAAACTCTTTCTTTAATAGTTAAATTTTTAAGTATGTTATAGTTGAAGTTCTGAGTCGAACCTGTACTTCTCTCAGAAGGCTGGGCTAGTAGAAGTTCGCTCCAGGAGCATAGCAGTATGAATTAAGCTATTGTGTTGGGAGGGGTTGTAATTTTAGTTGATGAGAACTGAGCTTTGCCTTTCTTTGTCGCGAAGTGATTAGGGGTGGCGAGTCTTATCGGGGTTCTGCTTGTCAGATATGGAGCTCATGGTTGAGCTTCTAATATCTTGGGTGAGGTGTGACACCTGCAGCTTAGCAGAACGCCACGTGGGCTCAGCCACTCGGTTGGCCACTCGCTAACACTCGCCAGGGCAATGAATTTGGCTACAGTCTATCTACAATGTTATACTTTCTTTCTTGTGAATCGTCATGTCACAGGCAGTATAGAAGTGGTCTTTATTTTTGTCTGTGACAATGCATTATATTTTATATCATCAGTTATAAGTTTAATGTATAAGACTGAATGATACAGCTAGAGAGTGTGAGTGAGTAAGTGCAGGAGGCAGAGGGTTGTGCGCGTTGTGTTACGCATTGTCTCTGTGACGTCATGCCACGGCCGGGCCTTCTGAGTGGCTGGCCGCTTTGCCGCCCTTCTGCCGCAGCAGAAGGTAGTTCCCCAGCACTCCTTGCTGCCTTTGTGCCTTCCTTGCTCAGAGCTTGCTTGACCAGCATAACCTTCACACCGCCCTTGCCATCTGTCCCCGACTTCCACCTATAGAACACTTTCTCTCTCTCTCAACTTCTTACCTCTTATTCTTCTAATCTATTTAACATCATAACTCCCCTTTGGTTCTGCACGATTTCATATATTGGCCATCGTATTATATGCTGAAGCTCTCAGATATTTCATGTTTAGTTAGACATTTTGTAGGGGTTAACATTTTGTCTGTAGAGGTTCGACACACTCGCGGTGTCTCCCTACCTATTTCTTGGTTGTCTGCTGGGCTATTTAATGCTAGACTGGGGTGAGGCTATTGGTGTTATGATTTCCGAAGTGTACCAGGTTTTGTTGAACTTGTACAATCGCAACGGATACGTGGGAAGCCTAGGTTGTCTTTCTTACTGTCTACCTTGTGAGTTTAGCACTGTGTTGCGAGTGAGGGCTTTTGCCTCTGCCACCCAACACTGTGCTAACTCATTTTGCTTTGACTTGAAGAGGGTCGCCAGGAGAGAACCAGATACTAGCGATCTGGATCTCAAGAGAGCACCCCGTCATTTAACGTAATTTGGCCGTACAGTCTTAAGGACCTCGCTAGGCTACGAGCCGCTTGCTCAGCCATTGCTTCCTAGCCTATGACATCCCAGCTAGACTTTATTCACCTAGCAGACACCCGATTAGGATTATAAACTCTTATGTTATGTATGCAGCATTTTTATTCACGTTGATTGTAAGCCTTGGTTGTTGTTGAGTTGCACAACCTGAGCAGGCTTTTGCGTTGCCTGAGGAAGTACTTCTTTTGTTGTTGGAGATAATACTATTGCGCATTAATCGTTATTCCCGTGCCAGTTAACACTGTATGTCCCTACACTTGTCATATCTTGTTCCTGCTTTATATAACAGTTCAAAATCCGATTCGATCATCTTAAGCAGCATCAGACTTTCTTCAGTAGATTCCTGTTCGATGCTTTAGGACTCTCATTCACTTTCTTTAATATAAGAGTGACAATTTATTATTGTTTAGAGTAACTTTAATTATACCTTCTTGTTTGCATTAAATCATTGGAGTGAATTAATTAAGCTCTCTATCTTTTTCCTTGTGTACATTATTAACGTAATTGTATGTTGTTGTGATCAGGCTGTATCAGAGATCATCAGCCTGTAGTAGTAGTGCATTTATACCGAGTTAGAGGATACCCCGCTATCGCAGAATTAATTCTGTAGGGTATACAGTAGGTGTTTTTGTGCACCGGCATTATAAGTTCGAGGGTTGGATCTAGTGTTACCGTTGTGGCTGTGTGCCTTTCTAGTCCAATGATTAAGAGTCCTTGTTTTATATGAGTCCCAGTCGTAACACGTTCTTGACGCAATGTTGAGCCTATTAGGGATACTTTAAACCCTTTATTATCATCCGAGGTATTTAGAAACCTTTAGTTTAGTTACTTTAACCTCTGTAGTTGTCTTTGAGTTAGCTGTGGGCAGAAAACTAATTTTGGAGAGGTAATTATAAGAGTGAGAGAACTCTATTTCTTATTTCTAATCTGGCAACCTCTGTGTCATATGGTCGTGAGAGGGTTAATATGTGACATATCGGACTATAAATGAACTTTGCTAGTGCATCACGTCTGCTAGCTGGCATATCCAGGACTCTTTCCCATACGCATTTGTTATTATTGAAAATATCATTATCTGAAAGATTTCCTAAAGTTAATTATAATTACAAATAATAGACCCAAAGGTCGTTCATATGAATACACTATTAATGGTTTGAAATTTTTACAACCATCTGGTAATATGGACTTAACTTTCTTTGAATTAATAAGACTATTAACATTAATTTTGTCTAAAATTTTAGAGGAATAATTTAAAGGGGACACGACTTTATCTTTAATAGGGTTATATTTGGATTTCTTTGAATTAGCTCTAATATATCCCATAAAAGCAAAGACTATATTCTTAACTTTATTTGTGAAATTATTTTTATTGTTTAGAATATTTTCTATAAAAGGAGCAAAACTTTTCTGTTGTAGGCCTTTCAATGAATCTTTTAATTTTATAATTCCGAAATTTCGATATAATGAATATAATTTATTGACAATCATGTTAATATCAGGCCTGTTTTTCTTTTCATTAAATTAATTTAGTCTTCTGTTACCGTGTTTACCAGGCCTTCTGTTTAAAACGGGGAAGTTAAAATATGGGTTATTAAAATCGTTTTTTAATAAATCTTTATACAAAATTTGATTTGATTGTTAAGTCCAAATGGATAGATGGTCATTTATTTTCCAATAGGGGGCTTCATTTTAAGCTTGATGGAGGTCTAGCGAGGAACCTAGAATAGTTATAAATAAATATTTTTTTTTACAAAAAGTGAAGGATCTCCCCTTAAGTGAATATGAAAGTGTTCACGAAGATGCTTGTTCGTGTTTAGAAATAGTGGTGCAGAAGTGAAAGGGTATAAGGGCGTAGCTAAAGCTTAAGGGAAGGTTTTTGTTTGATTAGCCCCATTTGTTTTCAGATTTTAAGACGTTCGCCCCAATAGTTTGACGATTTTAAGACCTTTTGCGCTATTCTTTATATTAATATGAAGTCCTTTCGTGTCATTTAGATGTCGATCTTTTCCTGGCGAGAGATAGCAATCTTGTAACTTAGGATCTACAAATGTTTTTCTTGCGAGAATTGTACAAATTTATCTCGAAAGGAGGTTTAGTTTTTGTTGTTGTTTAAGCTTGCTAGATATCATAGTTCATTACATCTACACCTATGTTGTGCTATATTTTGAAACGGATTATTACCATTAACCCGGGCGACTGCGGGAAGACTTAAGATCCCGGGCCTAAAAAAATCCATTTAAAACACTCCAAAAAAAATGAGCTCTTTTTATCTTTTTGCCCCTGGGCCATGCCAAATATCACTCCTCCACTTCCCCTCCTTCTCCACTTCCCCCCCCCCCCCCCTCCTTCAGTTATCACCTATTTTCCCTGTTATTCCCTTATTCTGTAGTCTATTTTTGTGCTAACATTAGCGAGTTACAAGCAGGGCGTTGTCATCACTGTTACTAAGCGAGTGCAAGAGAGAGAGAGAGTATCGATCGACAATCTCTCTCTAGACTTGGGGAGGAGTGGAGGGGAGGGAGGTTGCCTCAGCCATAAATTATGTAACTCCCGGCCTGTATCGCCAATTTTGACCATCCAAACGCAGTTTCCACTTGTTTAATTGCTGTAACAGGTTAATACCTTTATAGTCAACCTAAAATAGGTGCATATGGATAAGTATTAATGCTATTTATGGTAAAATAACTATGTTAGTGATGGGAACAGCTCAAATACGTGCGCACAGGTGTGTGGTGTCTCATACCCCCCATGCGCACATCTTAGGTTAATCGTCTACGGTACACTCGGATACCATAGTCTCTATTCCACTCATAAAAATTTGTGGACCCCCTATGTCGGAAATAGGGTAATGGTCCCGACAGTTTTAGGTCCAATAGCGCATTTGGCAGTATCGTATCGCATGTACGATTTCGACTAGTTCTTTGTGTATTGTAGTTTATTATTAAGTATAGGTTAAATATTAACTGTAATGTATAAATATCTAAATCAGCTCTAGATGTATCATGAAACCAAGTTATGGGTTATAATTATTATGAGCCGGCAGCCATATGTAATTTCGCGAAGCAGCGATCGGACGCCGGCCCTTTAGTCTCTCAATAACCACCATACAGCCAACAACTTCCCCCCGGCTCTTGACTCACCTTTAGTCCACCATGAACTACCATTGATAATATATAACAGTCCTACATCACCAGTCCTATCAGCTAAGTTCATTATGTATCGATATTGTACTATGTAAACATTCCTACATGTCGTGCAGATGAATTAGCAGTGTGAAATAGGACCGGACTCCATCTATTAACTTCGCCATATTGGTAATTAACATTAAACTATTTGTTGGGATATTTTCATGTACCAGTGATATGCAATTTAACCTCTTTATCTAAATTCCCGACACCCTATATTTATTTTTATGCAATTATAACTTTTTGGATTGATTTTTGGATATAACTTGCTTTTCAAAAAATAGTATAGCCTATGTAGTTTTGTAGTTGATTGATAGACAAATATATTCATAGATTGGTTTCCAGAGATATGCTTCCATAATTAAAAATAGATGAAGTCCACGAATATTTATGAGTGGGCTAGAGACTATGGTATCCGACTGTACATCCGTTTACATCGTTTAACCCCTTCAGCACGATGACGCCTTGTTTACCTTATATGCTGGCTAACTTTAGACAATTATATGTATTTATTGAAAGTCCTATGTTATGCAAAGGCTTTATGGAGATCATATTTACACCTTTGATTCCTAGAGGTAGGTATCAAGATAAAGAAAATCGTCTATAAGTAACAAGAATATGATGAAAATTACGTCATCGTGCTGAAGTAGTTAACCCGTTCAGTACCAGGGAAGTTATTATTATCATATTCTGGCAACTATTAGACCATTGTATTCAGCTTAAGAAGGGCCTATAGCAATAACAAGGCTTCAAATTATCTAAACCAACCCGTTAAACTACCACAGATCCTTCCTAAGCTGCATAATATCGTCTAAATCCAGCTAGAATAAACTATAACACACGTCGCTGGTACTCAAAGGGTTAAGGGGAGGGTTTTAGTTTTTCTACTCCTCCAGCAATCTTAAAATTTTACCCCCTTGACCCTCTTTCAAGATAAATGTGTAAATTTTTCGGTAGAAAAATTTCCCGGCTGAAAGCCGGTTCCTCTTATATTACAGGCTCGCTATCGCTCGCCAGGATAAAATCGACACCTAAATGGCACATACACAGTAGGTCTTAAAATTGACAGAAATGGGTCGAAAGTTCTTAAAATCGTCCAAATAATGGGGCGAACGTCTTAAAATTAGAAAAACAATGGGGCTAAACATGAGGGAGAAAGGAGTCAAGACAAAAATCCCTCAAGTGGAAATCTCCCCTTAAGGTATATCATGTAGACAAACATACATATAGACTGACGGAATATTATATATATATATCCTTACATGGACACACGTACTTACCATCCTTTCCTCCTCCCTTCATATTATGAGAGGCTCCATAAACTGGTAGTGAGCACTTAACCCTCTCACGACCATAGGACGCAGAGGTTGCCAGATTAGCAATAAGAAAAAGATTACTCTCACTGTTATAATTACCTCTCCAAAATTAGTTTTCTGCCCACAGCTAACTCAAAGACAACTGCAGAGGTTGAAGTAAACAAACTAAAGGTTTATAGATACCCCTGAAGGTAACAAAGGATTTAAAGTATCCCTAATAGGCTCAAAAATCGCGTCCGGATGTGAGAGGGTTAACACACTATTGCCCACTTGTGTATTCCAGGCCTGTGTTCTCTCTTTTAGCCTCACTCACTTTCACCCCCACACTCACTCTTTCTTTCTCTCGTTCTCGCACTTGCTCTCTCTCTCTCTCTCTCTCTCTCTCAGATTATGTAAACCTTATGATACATATGATGCTGGCCAAAGTATAAACAAAAATTAAAATACAATGCACAATAACACTATCAATGGGGGTGAGGGAATGGGTAGTGGCGCCAGGTAGCCCACCTCTTTCATATTTGCCTTGTAGAAAACTGTGAGGCCTCCAGCATTTATCCTATCCTGCAAGTTGGCCAGATAAGTGCCATGTCTTTGATTTGCGTCTATCCAGCTGCCATCCTCGTAGCTCTCTGTTGAATCTGTCTTGTACTGTCAGGTGTGTTTACTGCTCCTGCCCAAAAGAGAGTGGCATACTCCTTACAGGACCGTACTTATGACTTGTATAACATTAGAATACTGTCTCCATTAAGTAGGCTAAAAAGATTCTTCTGAGGTAGCGAAGTTTCTTACTTGCCATGTTTGCTGAATTATTTACATGTTTTGTTTTCGAATCCGAGGGATCTATCAAAGGCTATCCCTAGTATAGAGAGATGGTCAACTTCATTCATGACAATACCACTCATTTTTAGAATTTAATTATTCTGTTGATACCTCATTCTTGTAATCATTGGTGACCCGTTTGTTTTTTTCTGTTGCCACCATTTCCTGCGATAGTTTAGAGTTTGTTATTGCCACTCAGGAGCTATAATGAAGCCTCCTCTTGTCCCTCCTACGTGTGATGGTCAAATCATCAGCAAAGCCTACAGCCTTTGATGCTATCTGTAGATCTCCATCAAAGAAATATTCCACTATAGAGGTTTCCTTGTGGGACTCCGGCTGTTCTAGGGTGAGGTGCAGACTCTTCCCCTTGTAATACTAAAGATAGAATATCTTTAATGTAACTACCGATTATAGCCAGTAGGTTGCCGTCAAATCCCAGTGATATGAAACAGGCCATCAGACCTTCATGCCAGACTGAATCAAAGGCTCCATTCTTGGAAAAAATAATATTACTACTCTTACTAAAACAGCTTCCCAGAAGTTAGGTGTGGTCTCTGTGGGTTCTTTCCCCCTGCTTCTTGCTCTGTGCAGGAGCACATAAATTGCGTCCATGTATCGAGTTCTGTACGCATGTGTGGGGAGGTTTCACCTATCCTCTCATCACTATTCTGTACTAATCTTTAAACCAAGAGTGCACATTTTTCTTAGTCTTTCTTTCACTCGACCAATGAAATCTGCCATTCTCTCCATCAATCGGCCTTTCCATTATCCGATGAATTTGCTTCAAGATCCGTATATCCAGACATTTTGACTCTAACGTGCCTTTTTTTTTCTCTAAATCTTTTAATTTATTCGAAGACACATTATATAAGCATCTTTGCCTGTTGTCTCCTTCATATACATTTAAAAAAAAAAAAAAAAAAAAAAAAAAAAAAAAAAAAAAATCTCTTGGTCAGTGTCCGGCTCCTGACTCTACACGCTGGACAACAGATCTGAGGCAGATTTTCTTTAAGTAAAATATAAGTAAATAAAAATAAAAATCTATCTATCTATATGCTCAGGCCCAATCCCCATTTTGGGGGTAGCCGACTCAAGACAGAGCAAGAACAGGGAAAACACAAAAACAACATAAAACAAAAAATAAACACAGATAAAAAACACAAACTCACACACATCCAGGTCACCCAGGAGAAGACCCAGAGACCAGGGTTACCAAGGTCGCTCCAGCACTCCCCCGGCCCCTGACCACCCGGAGAGGTTCCGATCTCGGCAGGCAGACATGCAGCAGAGCCAAAGCCACAAGCCCTCCCACCACACTTCCAGGCACACCCTTCATATTAATCGTCCCCCCGGGCCAGGCGCCTGATGGACTATTATCTAGTCGAACTTGCGCCCGACCCCTTACTCCAAATGACCACGTGTTCACTCAACTATTCACAAGCATTCTCCATTCACTCCTGTCCATAAAAATAAAAAGGAGATTAAATAATATTTATAATATAAATACAACAGTAAATTATCTGTCTCAATTCTACACCTAATTAGCCAATTTTACAACCAATGGGTAGTGTTACTTTTTTAGGTGAGGATTGTACGGCTGATACACAATGAAGTCACTGTTCACATTAGCCCAAATTGAAACACTTTGCCAAAATAATTTTGGATATGTATGTAAAGGATGTCTATTGCATAACGTTTGTCATACTCACCTAACATTTCTTGGACAATTTCCATCAAGTTAAGGTTGCTGTTCCCATAATGAAGTCCATCCTCACCAGAGCTAGATGAACCGCTATCCAGTGGCTCAGAGATTGGCAACTGAGGTAAATAAATCAAAATGAGTTATTGGTCGTCTCTTATTTTTCAAGGGTACTCTGTCATAGGTTGAGTGGAAGAGAGAGAAGTTTATGGACTCAGGATTAACAGGTTTTAAATTAATGTTTATTTCTGTTGTCGTTTTTTTTCAGTTGATTTAGTATGAACAAAACTTTAGAGGAAAACTGTATTAAATCCTCTTTTTCAAATGTGTGACACTTTTCTTTATCAATGACAAGTTTGTTTGAATTGTATTTACTCCTGGAACTGAAGCTTAACCCTCTCCGACATATGACGCGATTTTGAGCCTATTAGGGATACTTTAAAACCTTTGTTACCATCAGGGGTATTTAGAAACCTTTAGTTTAGTTACTTCAACCTCTGCAGTTGTCTTTGAGTTAGCTGTGTTGAGCCTATTGGGGATACTTTAAAGCCTTTGTTACCATCAGGGGTATTTAGAAACCTTTAGTTTAGTTACTTCAACCTCTGCAGTTGTCTTTGAGTTAGCTGTGTTGAGCCTATTGGGGATACTTTAAAGCCTTTGTTACCATCAGGGGTATTTAGAAACCTTTAGTTTAGTTACTTCAACCTCTGCAGTTGTCTTTGAGTTAGCTGTGTTGAGCCTATTAGGGATACTTTAAAGCCTTTGTTACCATCAGGGGTATTTAGAAACCTTTAGTTTAGTTACTTCAACCTCTGCAGTTGTCTTTGAGTTAGCTGTGTTGAGCCTATTAGGGATACTTTAAAGCCTTTGTTACCATCAGGGGTATTTAGAAACCTTTAGTTTAGTTACTTCAACCTCTGTAGTTGTCTTTGAGTTAGCTGTGGGCAGAAAACTAATTTTGGAGAGGTAATTATGAGAGTGAGAGAACTATTTATTATTGCTAATCTGGCAACCTATGCGTCATATGAGTCTGAAGGGGTTAAATGAACAATTATAGGATGTAGGAAAGGTGCCTTCAGATCCAGTTCTTGTTGTATATTTTCCTCAATCTTTTAAACTATTACATTGTATTCATATATTATGCATTGTTGATGTGATGAAAGCAGAATTACTTGTTCAATTTCAAAATATGTTATGTTCTATAATATTATTTCCCAAAGTGTCACATATTAACCCGTACAGCACCAGTGATATATTTTTCATCGTATTCTGGCAACTATTAAGCGATTATATTCAGCTTAGGAAGAACCTCTAGAAATAATATGGCTTCAAACTATCTCAACCAACCCTTTTAAAAACTACAGATCCTTCCTAAGCTGCATAATATCGTCTAAATACAGCTATAATTAAATATAACACGTCACTGGTACTCAAAGGGTTAAACTTTGCTACATACAATCAATATTGCGAGTAAATTAATATTTACGCTCTATATCTGCATTGATGCAAATGCAGTTTTTACCGCCGTACACTCCCTTGATACAGGGCTAAGGCATGCCCTAGTTGAAGGGACATTAAACTGGACATTTGTCACGAATTGCTGAACCGAGCTGTCCAAACGCTTGACTGCTACCAATGGCACGACCTGGGATCGAACTGGCGACCCTTTGATTAATAGCCAGACGCGCTTTCGACCTTGCCACGGACCGTATATGTACAGTATATATATATATATATATATATATATATGTTGGTAAAGCCAGGTAATAAATTTTCTTTAATACATACGAGGTTGAAAGAAATGGCAATTTCTGCGTTGGAAATTTTATTATTCAAAGTTTCCAGGTCTCTGATGAGTTTTCGCTGGGTGGCAGGAAGTAGATGAAGGAGATGAGCAAAATTCATGGTGGTACAGGGTTACATTACAGTACATGAAGATACAGGATTTACGACGCGTTTCACTGGACAACCAGCATTATCAAGTAAGGAAGGAATGATATAAAAGGTAAACAGGAAGGGTATATATAGAGGGTGGAGGATCAGAGGAGGCGGAAAACAGGGGGCAAAAGTCTGCTATTGGTGGAAGGGTAAACTAGGAGAGAGAAAGGGGGTAACTGCTTCACGCATGCGCACTGGATGCGGGATGGTGGTCGGTAGGTGGGGTCGAAGCTGATTGGCTGCGTGTCGAGGGGCGTGGCCTAAGTTGTGTGGCGCCTGCAGAAGACGAAGCTGAAGGAGGTAGCGCGGGGGCTGCGTCAAGGGCACCGGGGGGCGAGGAGGGGTGTTAGGTCCTGTAGGGTAGTACCTTTTGGCAGAAGGAAGGATCTGAAGGTCCAGAGTTTGGTTGTTGATGTTGGGATGTAAGGCTTGGATATATAAAGCTTCGAGTATAGGTAATCTCCTTGGGTCACTTTCTTTATCGAGTATGGTGGTATGTTTCTCTAACTCGTTGCGTGTGAGGTGAGGGTGGTTAGGGGTGAGATAGTGGTCTTTGATGGCTCCA